>JAQBSW010003980.1:0-75056 GCA_029291075.1 Eudiplozoon nipponicum
CATGTAAAAAGTAAAAGACACATCTTTGAGGGCATTTATGAAAGAAACAACGGTGGCGAACATTACCCCACCTAACGGCGACACGCAATGGTGTTAATCCACAGGTTTATTTATTCACAATAAGTGGCGGCAAAAAATAAAGGTATACTGAAAAAGTCAAAGTTGTGCGGAAAGTATCAGGATTTCACAAGTTTGGATGTTCCGCAAAAGTGCCCGCAGATTTACCAGGAAGAAGTGATGATACACTTGGCAGCATGATGAATGAATTATCAAGTTGAGGTAGGCTGCTGAGAACTAACAATCCAATTAAATATCGAGCTTTATGCCATTTAAGGCCTAAATCATAATTTCCAGTTTGTATTTTGACAGGAGAAATGTTAAAATATAGAACTAGTTCAGTTGTGACCAGAAGGGTAAACCAAAGACAGCATGAACGGAAAGTATAATCTCATGCACATTCGTTTCGTGCTTATTGGCGACTCATCAGTAGGAGCCGGTATTACGCCCTTAACCATTAAATATTTGGGTGAGGAATGTGGGAATATAGGACGGTACATCCAATACATACTTGCATATATATTAGTTCTCCGCAACAAACAATATTTAACTGTTACAAAATATAGAACTATTTGTACATAAATATTGGTTGACAAATGTTCCCATACTTTGCCCGGTTTAACATTAAGCAAAGCCTACGTATTGACAATGATGCGACGGTACCAAATTTGCTCCAGCTCTTATACTCATCGCCGGTAGGACAGCATAAATATCATCGTCCATCATGGAGAAAAAGCATTGATAGGAAGTCCTAAGCCAATTACATTTCTGGAATGTCATTCAATGCTTGACTAAATATATTAAACATGCGTAAACGACATAAGTGTCACATAGACGATCTTCTGGCGAAACGAGCGATAAAAATGCAGGCCATCAGGAACCGTCGAGACATCACCACCCATTTGATTGATCAAGGATGACCTATTCTATGTAATGGGCAATATTGGCTCGTCTTTTTGATAGGACGACATTTACGCGTGGATTTAACCGATGCAGGAGGGCTTTAATCAGCGCGTCTTCCGCATGTACGTCTACGATTCTAATGAGAGATTCTTTTTATTAATGTTACATTTCGTATTAATTAAGTAATCGTAGCCGATCTGCTAGTCAGTGCAATGGTGTAAGGCAATATGGGGTGATTTTCAGTGTAACCATGAGTGGAAGATGCCCATTTGTTGGGCGAACATTCGAGCGATAAACGCCTAATTACTTCAACTCCATAACTGCACAGAGACACCGGGCCCAACAGTGTTAGGATATTTATTATCATTGGAGACAAGATGCAACCAACAGCAACTTGGAGACTTCAAATCCCCACAAACGTACATATGAGAAGCCACAATATCCACATAGAAAGTGATTCAGACAGGAGTGCTTGCATCGACGGAACACTTCTCGAGTACCAATAGTGAATTGAAAATAGGGAATTGGTTATCAAGGCTATCTGCCTATGCCTCTGCAAAAGCGTATAAACATACGTATTGCTCACAAAAATTGGTTGGCAACGCTAGAACTAGCGAGGTTTATACCAAATTATTTTTCAGCCGATGAATTGATGGATGATGGCAGTGCAGGTGCTACAATGAGTTTATTAGATAACTCGCATGCTAATTTGAACCAGCTGAATTCAACGTGATGGAAGAATGCGCACATCGTAAATTAAGAGTCCTCCGATGTTATTGTTGCAATTATCAAAGTAAATGACGTATTCAGCTACACTCAGTCGAGCGGGCGATGCCATATATGACGTCTACCAGAATAGAATGTGCTTCAGCGACATTGTTAACGGGGCCAGATTTGCGCTTGAGCGATGTGTTGGCCTTACAGACAATCAAGATTCATTAACTACTGTCGAAAGTAATGGAGACTGTCAAAGTGTTGTAAAATGATTTCTTATTTCTTCACCACCAGGCCTATCGCAGACATCCAGTCTGAACACGAATAAGGTACATCGACAAAATGACGGTGTTAAATGTGATTGAACAAATCGGCAAGTCATTAACATGCATCCACATGCGATAGATAGGTGGATGGAAAGAGAAGGTAATCATCGAATAACAACATTAAGATTTCCAGCCAATAAAATTGGAGCGATTGAGTGATGCGTTTGATTCGTGAAGGTGATGCAGAGGTAAATGTATCCGTAACTCAACGAGATCGGCAGCACACAAACTCACTACGCAGAGTAAAAGATGGACAAATAAAATAATTTGTCATATTTAAGCTTAGACGAGCTATAAATAAAAATTTTAAAATCTTGAATATGCTAAGGGTAGATTATATCGTAGAAAAGAATTGAGCTCAACAGTAAATTAAAAATTATCGTAGTCTATCTAGAAAAAATATAGTATTAATATGATTATGTACCGTATTATGAAATTCTCAAATTATATTTAGTCATGCTTAACATACAATATGAAATTAAATATTATGCCTAATCAAAGAAGTGCTTAAATAATTTAATAAATAGCGCAATTTGCACAACAAACAGCAATTTATTATTTTTAAAACAGACATTATCATTTGGCTTAGTTTTCTAGGATATAAATTGTCGTGGAGATTGTGACGCAATTGATTATTTAAGAGCAGACTATTTGTGATATTTGATTTAAGTTATTTTGGATGAAACTTTTTGCGACTGATGACATATAACTTATGAATTCTTGATATAAAAGATATAATCTGGAATCAAGAAAGAATATGCATCGATGAATAAAGAAATAGTAGAATTCTGCATGAAAATTGGTTTAAGACCGCAATAAGAACACTGATGTGGAAAAAGATTAAATCAGAAATTTCCTGTGACAAACAATTTGGTAAAGAATCAAGCTTCACCTTTAGGTAAGAGTTGTTCGAACAATGTTCTCGGAGAATGAAAATCTTTTTATCAAGAGAAGATATTACATTTAGCGGGAAAATATCGAGGTATGTGCATTCTGTTAGATTCTTGACACTATAGGCAAATCTGGGTTATGATTACTAAAAAGGTTCAAACAACTTTTTTCTTAGTTGATTTTGAATTAATTTCAATTGGATTGATTTAGAGCTCGGATGAATATGAAGTTAGAAAATATAGTGCAACACAAATATAAATCTGACAAGTTCTTTGGGGGTAACTCTCAACGAATAATTTAAAGTTTCAGCTCACACTCAGAAAGGTTAGAACGTTTTATTTCTAATGATGGCATGGTGCCAGCCTAAGGATTAAAGAAAAAGAATCTCGTTTAATTCGAATTATTTTAAATATTTTAATGTTAAGATGTCGTATGAAATTCGCCGATGTCTTATGACATTGATGTAGATTATTCCGATTTATCAACCATACATCTAGATTAAGCAAAACCAATACAAATTAATTTCTTTATTCGATTTCAACTCATTATTTTTTAGAATCATGTTAAATAATGTAAGTTTGATCGCTTCAATGTCAATTTGCATGAAGAGAACTGCATGATTTTTTAAATCAAGTTAAAATAACAATTTTGGCATTAATCGGTTTATTTTTATATCATGCATACAAAACGTCAAGGTCAATGCTCCAAGTTATTATAAATTGTGAAACTTAGAACTGTTTTATGCATCACAATGCTTTGACATAAATAATGTTATATATTTCGTTATTCTCTTTAATAAAGAATCTATTGAGTTTTTTCGAATCAAAAAGCTGGATAAGTCAAGTATCTGAAAAAAACATGTAATTTTACAAACCTTTATTATGCCAGAAAATGCAATATATACGCATTCCTTTCAATCAATAAATCAAACACAAATACCGTATCTTCTTTGACAATTCAACAAAGTGTCGACTCGTTTGCTGTATTTTGATTGCAAAAACAATTGCGATTGATAAACGGATTGCTAAATCAAGCAGTCAAAACCTAAGAAATCAACACAAAATGCGGTTTCATTTTCATCCAAATGGTCTAGCATGGCTGTGGTGAAACTCGACTTTAATTGGATATGCAAGTCAGTGTTATGGCTAAATTTTATTAAAAGCGCTGTAAATTCCTTTTAAATGTCTATTTATGTGCAGCCTAACGGAGATGTTATACTAGCAACCTATTGGTTTCATTTTATTTGTTAGACTTCACAAAAAAATTATTTCTTTTGTTATCGTAAAATACTAAAGACTATCACCTAATTATAATAAAATAATGTCAAACTGCGTGCTTTGTTTAGGTTAGTACATGTATGGAAATAGACAAGCTAAATGTCGAAAGTAGTAATCCGATTATGTAAAAAGATTTGTTGGAATTTAAAAAATCTGATGTCAAGAAAGTTTCATTGGTGTAATTTATAACGATATAAGTAAAAATTCGTTAGCAGAAATGTATTTCTAATAAGGGAAAATTAGCAGAAGATCAACTAAGGTAAGGAAACACTTTTCTACAACAGTATCTATGTTGGAAAACAGCTGTTAAAGTGGATAAATTTCCCAAAAATAGCCGAAAACATAGTTTGAAAAATTACGTTTTTCTGAAGCGGATTTTAATTTGATTTTCAAAATATAAATAAGAAGGAAATGCGCAACACCGAAGCTATCAGCTGCAAAACATCAAAAACTAAATTAAATGGACACAAGTCATCTACGCATGAACCAAATATAAATTCTTAAATTTTGTCTGTGAATCTATGTTCGTGTAACAGGACAAGTGCCATTTCGTGTCAAAAGCAGAAAATCTTTTAGCTGAAAATTATACGAAGTAAAACTTTTTTCTTGGGCCTGTATTATCTGAACTTCAGATTAATTTAATAAACGTGACATTTCGTTCATTCGTTATGAATCAGGCGTACTTAAAATTTCGCTTTTATATGTTTTCATGTTAATAAAAATATGACTTATAGACGCTTTTTAACAATTCCCGTGAGCATTGATATCAGGTTTGTCAATAAAAACAATTTAGCAATTAACCATTTATTTTAAATACCAGCTCTAAACCCAATGCATATATGAGCACACAAAAAATTACGCTTAACAATTAAGTCTGTGGAATACATGCAGAAATTAACAACCTCATAACGTAGCTTGCATGAATATGTTCGCATGTGCCAGTAAATTTAACCGCACACAATTATGTAAATTGAGAGACTTGTTTTTCAACTTTCGAAAGAATCTGTTTCGTCATTCAGATTCCGGTTACTAAACGTTATTTGGATTTTAGATATAATACTTACTTAAACATTTTTAATTACCAATGTGAGCTTATCAATACTCGTCATGTTACTTTCTTTCGATCGACAAAACCTCTCCTTGGTAAGCTATACAAGCAATATCTTAAAAATTGGTAATTTTAGGGAAAGGTTATATTTTAGATAAATTCACTGGATGCTTTTCGCACAATTGATGTTAAAATACAATTAACAAAGTTATAACGTTATGCCATAAGTATTATAATTATTTAGTAAAATTTAAAAAAAGCGAATTGAAGAGCATTTTCGATTAAGCACGGCTAACAAAGAAAAGAACGTTTCCGCAATAGTTGAATACGTTTATAAAAATCACGCTACAAATCAAGCAATTTTCTAAAAGTTTTTTTAAAACAAAAAACGAGGAAGAGCAAAACACGACAAAAGTTGTTGCGAGAAACATCCACAATTTTCAGCTGAATAATCAAACAAAGTTCAAGCATTATTTTAAAATATAAACTGGTTAATTGTTTATATATTCGCGTTCGTTTGTGTGTGTGTGTATTAGCGTATTAGTTTACCGCTTACTGTTAGTTGGTGTTTGTTGTGGGTTAAATCCAACATTATCCCCTTTGCCTTCAAAAAAGTGACTTTATACTGTATCAGATATAACAATAAGTAACGTTCTGTCGAAAATAAAGTGGCTTTTTCAACTGAGTTGTATATACCTGCTTTGTAATAAATTTATGCTTCAATACACGAATTATTTCTCAGTTCAAAATTGAAAGTTGCGTTTACAAAGTTTTTTGCTTGTTCAACCAAATGTACCAGTTCGAATGTTAGTTATCATTATTAAATTAATAAGAGCACTACTTGTTGTGGGATAGGATAATGACTAGTTTTGAAGATTACAAACTTCAAACAATTATAGCAAAGATCTTGATGTCATAGGCTATACAGAAGGCTTTAACAGCTTACAATTTGCTCGATTAGTAGAGACAGTTTTCTTCTCACACAGATAACATCCCATTCATTCATGACGATAGCCTTGTTCTCACAGACTTCTAATCAGTGCGTATGCCGAAATTAATTATAGATTAAATGAAGTCATTTAATAATTAATAGAGGAACTTTTCAATATCGAGAGTATGAATAAATTCACGAATTAACTACAGATAGATTATGTTTAACACGATTTTTTAAACAGACTGTAATTTTAATAAGAGAGATTTAATAGTTACGGTGACTACCATTAATGTATGTGTGTGGGCTCACAGATGTTTACATCACAATTGAAAAAGATACAGGTTTTGCCTATTTTAAATTATTTTATTTGCTTGCTGTTTAAAAACTATGCTACCTATAGCTAATTCTAAGGAGAACTTAGAATCAATTTAGCTTTTATTTGAATGCATTCTTTGATTACGTATGTTACGTTAGATAACGTCTGTGGGCGTGAGTTTAGCACCAACCTAAGTCGCACATCAAAGCAGATTTATGGATAGTCGCCAGGCTCGACGCGTTTCGGCAGTCTTCTGTATCATCAGACCCCGCCGACATAGGTTTAACGCGGATCAAACCGTTCTGTATGTACAAGAAATAAAAAGCTATAAAATCGATAAAATTTCATGATAGTCGCGAAGATATTCTGCTTGATGACTGCCAAAATTTACCTAAGCGCAAGTTAAACGTTTCCGCAGATATCGCCAGATTAATTTCAGCTTTTGAATTAATTCAACAAAAATTCAACTTCGAATTAAATACGTTGCGGTGATTTGTTATAGTGCAAATTTCTCGTATGACGTGGATTGTGCAAAAATGAATTTGGTATTCCGATTCCAAACGCATAAAATTGTTCAAATAGGACTGGTTGAATGAAATCGGCATCAGTACAAAAATGTGACAATTGACGTTGATCGCGATCAGAGTGTTAAGATTTTCTATCTGGGCAAGTGTTTAAAATGACGGTTGTTCTCAATCTCCAATATCACGATTGTGGCTCTATTTAGAATTTCGGTAGATATTATATAGAATGAACTAGCATTCAGGGAAAATGACGTTTGCCAATCAAATGTATGGTAGGTTTTGGGCGGAAGGCTCACTCAAATTTGCGAATCGTCTGTTAACATGAGTTTGCATTTGCTGAGCTTAACATTAACACCTGGTCCTAAATGGTTTAATGTAGCACAAGGTACACAATTAATGGTTCAACTAGTCATTTTTCTCATAATACTTCTGTTTTTCAAAAACTGCTTAATATTAATCATTTGAGCAAAGAGTCGTTATCAATTACATTCTGCATTAGCTATTATGATAACGTACTATCTGATTAGTACTAAAAAGTATTCCACCTATTACCTGGCATCCGTTATTCGACGTATTCAGCGGGAAAATGGATTGAAAATTCTGCAAGTTATTCCCAAATTGACCCCGTATAAATCCGTCCGCATATTTTAATGTCAGACTCACACAGAAATCGATACATAATTTTAAAAACACATAACAAATTTAAAAAAATATTTATTGTATACGTATATAAAAAACCAAAGATGCCAAGCCGTTGGATCTTTCAATAGGTATCTAATAAAAAATTAAGATCTCTATGCTATTAGAACAATATTATTGGTTAATGCAAATGCTGTTAGAAGACAAATATGTATAGTAGAAATTTAAAAGTATATTAGGATTCACATAGTTTACGACTCGATCTGTTTGAAAATGTTCACAACAACACAAGGTTAAAGAAAATAATGCAAAGTTTGCAATGGTTCTTAAGTGTAGGTTCAATAAAACTTTCGAAGACACTTCTATGCTATAATAGAATATTTTTGGAGTCAAAACAGTACAACATTCGCACGCGTTGTGTACAATTTTCGAGTGCTTTGAAAATTGTTTTAGTTTAAAAGTTTTAAATTAAAACTGAGTTTTTTTACATCAGCAGAAATAAAAAGGGCATTTTCATAAAATATCGAAACAACTTTGTTTGTTTTGATTGATTAATCACTACTTTTCTATATTATTGCGAAATTACGTCGATATCACAAAAATAGGTTTAGTTTTATGCTTTTATCGGTTAGGTGGTTCAATCCTGGAATGCTTTGCGAATCTGTAATGCTTAAGATTTCTCGAGTATTCAAAAATATTTTTATATACAATTTCGACCACTGATGTTAAAACAGTGTGAAATACTTTGTCGCTATGCTATGTGTCGAACGTCTTTATCGAACCTCAATATCAAAGAAGAAATAGCAAAATATGCAATCCAAGCAGTTGATATGATAGAGAGAGAGAGTGTGTGTGTGTGTGTGAGAGAGAGAGAGAGTTTGTGATTTGCACATTTGTTTGTGTAAATCTAAGCATTCCAGTCAGTACATTAACAGCACATCATAACAACGAATTGGAATACCACCATTGTCTATACGAGCGATTAAATAAGTCACAGTTTATAAAATGTCCGTTTTCTATGCAAACAGCCTGTGGCATAACCGTCAGTATCCAAGTTATTGGTATAAAATCTCGCACCTTATGAACGAGTTGAACATATTTTGTCGGCAGAACGGGGTAAGCTAGGTAGCCGTATAATCAGAACATCTAAATGAAAATGGCTTCAGTCTTATTGGCTAAAAAAATAATAGAATACAGAACTGCCATTTGGCTTCGACAGGTTATTCATGCTTATTTGACAGAAGACGGAATAAGCACCATTACGTTTACATGTGTTTCGTCTATAGCGTTGGCTTAGTAAGCAATTTACCGGGTATGCAACAGGAGTGTGGCCGATGACCTACATCTGCTTCGGCTAGCGAGTTAATTTCAGCTTATCCGTCTTCCGTGTTAATTTTTTATGCAAATGGAAGCAATTAACTGTAAATATTAAATGGTAAAATATTTTTAAGATACAAGAAATATATGCCAGTATTATGAAACACGAAGTTAAACTCTTCAATCTAATTGTTAATTGGCCAATTTACAGATTAAAATTTCAAAAGAATGTTGCTATTTCGGGTAAATTGGGTAGAAGTCTTTCATTTTCCATTTTTTGTGAACAGGTGCAGCAACATCTAACTAAAATGGCAAGCATAATTTTAGTCTGAAAAAAAGATTTTGCAAGCGTGTTTTCTTTACTAAATTTAACCAGCAATAAGTAGACTTTTTGTCCATCTTTTAAGTGAGGAGGTGTATTACATTGAGTAACATCTTTGCTTTTTTAGAAAACATGAAAAAACTTTATTCTAAAGTCTTTAACTTATTTCTTCGTTTAAATTTAAGCCTGGACAAAAGTCCACGTAAACTTGCTGGCAATTTTGTCCAAGATTACTTATTCAAACTTAAATAGATGTTTGCCAATAGAGTTAAAGTAGCACAGTAAATCTATATCTGATGGAAGAGTAATTGATTCAGCTAAGTAGGGGCAAGTCTTCTTTGACAGGACTGGTGAAAGTCTGACGAGTCACGAAGAAAAAACACGTCTCCTCACGATGTTATACTAAAGTAGATTGGCAGCTTTCAGGAGCGGCAATATACTCCTCTGTTTCATACTGAGCATCTTCAACTAAACGCTTGGTTCCATCGCTGGCGTGTGATGTGGACGGCTCACCTGTAAAAATGAACGAAATACATTTTAAATTAATATTTTGTCATTTAGAGTCATGCCTGCTTTTGCCCGTACGTATCAAGCAACAACGCATATTACATTTTACATTGTTAGCACGAATAAAAGGTGTAGTTCATTGGCTTAATATACAATTACTCATTGGCACAACGTTTAAACCGACATTAACATTAATAGTAAAGTATGGGAAGTAAGGGTAGTGTAAAATGATAGAGAACTGCATATTTTATGCAAAGTTTCATTTAAATCAGAAAAGGTAATTCAGGCAGCATATCATGCACATATATATATATATATATATATATATATATATATATATATATATATATATAATTGTTCAATGGGTGTTTTTATTTGCTTCATGCATATGCATATATAGAGTTTAGTAACTAAGACCAGTTCGGCGTTTAAAACCATTAGTGAGACAAAATTGAAAATATAAATAGAACAGTTTCGGAACGTTGTTTCTATTAAATACTGTTTGTTGCGAAGAGCTAATATATATGCAAGTATGTATTAGGTTTTGCGAACCTAGTAACAAATTAGTTCAGTTGTGACCAGAAGGATAAACCAAAGGCAGCATCAACGGAAAGTATAATCTCATGCACATTCGTTTCGTGCTTACTGGCGACTCATCAGTAGGAGCCGGTATTACGCCCTTTAACCACTATATATTTTGGTCAAGAATGTTGGATAATGGGACGGTATAATCTCCTAGACGAATGTGTAAACCTGTAATAGTGAAGCTAACATCATCCAAAGTCAACGACAATACGACTTCAATGCTAACTCACTCTATATAATATATATACCGAGTTTGTAAAGGATACCATAACTCTGGCTAATGTGTTAGTAACCGATACCAACATTATTGTACCGAAAAGGTACATGGTACTAACACTATGGTTTCCGAGTCGGTACATGATACCAGCCTGATGGATATGAATTTATGTTAAAGTTCTCCGAAATTGAGAATTAAAACAATTTGTGAACACCTGTTACCGCAGTAAATCCATACACTCTGTCTTTGATCGATATCATTAACCACATTTCGCGGTAAGCATGACATCATTCCATTCAATATATTACAATTAAATACTATCTGTTGCGAAGGGCTAATATATATGCAAGTATGTATTAGGTGTTGCAAACCTAGTAACAAATTAGTTCAGTTGTGACCAGAAGGATTAACCAAAGGAAGCATGAACGGAAATGATAACCTCATGCACATTCGTTTCGTGCTTACTGGCGACTCATCAGTAGGAGCCGGTATTACGCCCTTAAACCACTATAGATTTGGTCGAAGAATGTGGAATAATAGGACGGTACGATCTTTTAGACGAACGTGTAAACCTGCAATAGTGAAGCTAACATCATATAAAGTCTACGACAATGCGACTTCAACGCTAGCTAGGAGCCGTTATTACGCCATTTAACCACTATATATTTGGTCGAAGAATATGGAATAATGTTGGTATCGGTTACTAACACAACAGCCATAGTGTTAGTATCCTTTATAGACTCGGTATATATATTATATAGTGTGAGTTAGCGTTGAAGTCGCATTGTCGTAGACTTCATATGATGTTAGCTTCACTATTGCAGATTTACACATTCGACTAGGAGATTGTACCGTCCTATTATTCCACATTCTTCGACCAAATATGTAGTGATTAATGGGCGTAATACTGGCTCCTACTGATGAGTCGCTAGTAAGCACGAAACGAGTGTGCATGAGATTATACTTTCTGTTCATGCTTCTTTTTATTTATCCTTCTGGTCACAACTGAACTAATTTGTTACTAGGTTCGCAACACCTATTTCATACGTTGTTACTACGTTTGCTTAAATCTGCTATTATGCGCATTTTGACTGTGTGTGTAGTTAGAGGCCTGATGATGGAAGGGAAAATAACGTTCCGAAACGTCACCGGTCAACTAACATCAGATGGAACCTCATTTCCAGTGGTCCGTATGAATGACGTTGAAGCCTTCGCGGAATAGGAATAAATCAGCACCCAGCTACCACGAAAATGAAATCGATGGTACTTTGATGTGGGGATCAATCGGGTCTTTGCAAAACTGATAGAGCTAAGCGAAAACCCGCGAACGCAAATCCTGATGATGACAATCTTGCAAGGTTTGTCACGCTGGGGCTCGAACCAAGGCGCTTTGGTTTTAGTGCCTTGCTACACATCCACTACACTACTCAAACTGCGTACCACATTGAATTTAGATTTTTGTATCAACTTATGTTTTTATCAGACCTTTCTTTAGCTGTATCCTATATTCCATCGCTTTTAAGCGAGATTTATAACTACACATTTCCGATCTGCCAATATGGAACTGAATCTATGCCTCCTGGGAATGAGAGTGCCTAATAAGGAAGAGATTATTTATTTGTATTTCATTTGCCATTCTGCGTTGACTTTAACATTTATAACTAAATATATATTGCATTTTCCATAAGTTAAACATTTATTCAATGGTTTGGTTATGACTAAACGGTTGTTCCTGCGATTGATGTGCTATTAAGCAGAAACTGTTATGATTATAGGAAAAACGTGACTTGTAAATACTACATTTGGTGTATACTACCAGTTGTAAATAAATTTATTTATTCCAAGGCAAACCATAATTAATATATATAGATTGAACGTATAAAATAAACACTTTATAAGTTATAAAAGGCGATTCATCCAGTGTGACCGGTTTGGTCCTTATTAGGAACTCGTCAACTACTTATAGAATTTTCCGCGACCGAGGCTCGAAATCGGATGCGTTTCCTTTGGAGTCTTGCACAAATTGACTGCGGCACTCCTGCTCCACGCTACTCACAGTTTGCAAGTATGTTTAGGCTTAAATTTTAGTTGTTCTTTCCAACAGGTGAAAGAAACTTAATTAGCATCTCGTATGATCTAACGATTTAAATAACCACGCCCCTACTGACATTATGAAGCAGACACTATTCCTTCTGGAGAAGTGACAATGAATTCGAATTTTATGATAATTTATATAGCGACCGAATCGGAATGTTTGTCTTACAAATTTGGTCTCTGATTAATTTGTCATGATAACTATTTTACTTTGAATACACCAAAACACAAAAGCTATCTAGGTTGTGGTGGCTATAGTTGGTTATCTAAGATAAATTCTCAGAATAGTGCATGACTGACTATATACTTCACTGAAAGTCTAATAACGTTGCGCGGAGAAATTATTGAGCGACTCGTGAATAACTTGTAAATATTACCAATGCAGCAACATGAATACATTTTCGAGAAGAAAAATTCGCAGAAATTGGAATTTCCTGAGTCACTTATGATTCTTGACAAATAAATTCGTCGACGACTGGTATCAGGACACCTTTCTGTACGACCACAAGATAATGAGACAAATCGGGCGAAATAACTTTATTTCCAGAAGTTCACTTTAGATCATATCTAAGATTATCAAGCCTGGAGACCTAAGCTGAGGCTGTATAAACGGCATAAATATAAAAGGTGTGTTCAGTTACATATCCAACTCGAACGACGAAACCAGTCAAAAAATGGTTTTATTATCGTGATTACAGACCAATGAGTCATCATTTCAGCTTCAAATGTTAGAAGGTTGTAGACGCAATGCCATTATTAAGCACAACTAGCGAAAACATCAAATTTGTCACCAAGTAAAAAGTTTACGAAAATTCTCTAAAGCAACGAAAGTGGAAAATTATGCCGGTGTTGCAGCTTTAGAGTACGATGAAGTGGGCGTATTCAATCCAGGAATTAAATTTTTGTGAGAAATTTGTTAGTTTCAATTTTCTTACGTCATATGGAGATTAATAGAAGTGGAAAAGACTCATTTAGCACAAAGCCAACGTCTAACACATTTATTGGCTGGTTTGCAATTTTCACCTTTTTAGTCGATGGATATTACAATGGCACTCTCTCAAATTTGTCTGAATTCCGTCCTAAAATTCAAAAATTTTTTTCCTAATATGACATTTTAAGCAAAAATAAATTAAAACAATGATAGTTATGAATAAATAAATTAGATAGCGAAATCAATGAGCTCAAGTATACAAATACATATCTTATAACTTTACTCGTATAAGAAATTTTAATATTTATCTCGTAAAGATATCTAGGACAATCTTCATCTCAAACTAAGCTTCTATTTATTTTAGTGGAACATAGAAACTTAATAATATTTTAGTTATTTGTAACAAAAACCACTGCTATTACCCAGGATATTTTTTCACAATTTCGTGATGCTCTCACGTTTCGCAGCTGCTTCCAATTCGTGGTCACTGTGGACAAATTTTGATTCTCATCATTTCGAAACATGCTGGCTACTGTTATGAAATAATCCCAATTGAATAAACCATTTGTTTTATGTATTACGTGCCTAGTAGCTAGTAGGTGTAATTCGGACCAGAGCAAATACGAAAGTAAACACGAACAAGTTATGTAAAGTCATTTGTAAATGTTTTTCTTGCTCACTGGATGTAGATCAGTAGGAGCTGCCTCGTCGCCCAAAACACATTGTAAATTGGGTAACAAAGACAGTTTCGTAGGACGGCACAATTGATTATTCGTATGTGTACCGATGCAGTACATGATTTAACTTCAAATTAAATATCAGCAGTTTGACTATATTTCCAACACACTAAATATTATAAGTCCTAAAACTGTTAGGGGTTCCAGCTTAGTGATTTTGAAAATAGGCTAACCTTCGTTATAATTTATAATAACAAGCGATCCGAGCACCTGGTGATTTAGCAAAGCCGTAAACTCTGGATCAATTCGATATAAGTTATTAAATTTACTTGGTAATTGTGACATCATTCAAAGACCAAATCGTGAGTGCGATCAATTACCGTATATGCCTTTATGTAAGGTGTCATCTACAACGTAACAAATTAGTACAAATAGGATTAGATCAATTTACGAAAATCAGCGAGAAACAAAGAAGTATTCCAGTTTACTGACTTTAGTCATACACAAATCTCATTTTGCTTAACTATTCGCAGAGCACATAAAACCTAACGTTCCTAGCAATATTGGGCTTTTGGTCGGTGGCTATATCTAGTACGGAAACTTGATTTCAATTACGGTTATCCCCAGTCAAGAACGCGGTGATTGCTTACTTTACTGGTAAAAATGAGAAAACTTATTTTCAAATAAAATATTGTGTTTAACGTAAAGTTTTGCATCAAATTATTAATTGTTTCTCAATATTTGGTATTATTCAGTTGGCATGCATTGAAATTTTTATCGATATCTTTTAGGTGGATTAGCCTATCTATTTATTGTCTGTTAAAATATTTAGAATTTACATTAAAAATACCAATAATAAGATTAATAAAACAAATAATATCAATTATTCTGAAAATTGTTGCTAAGTTTCTATATAACCATGTCTTACATATCAATTTGATTAAAAATTAAAAAAAGCATTTAGGGTAGTATTTTTATGTTATGATAAAATGATAAAAGAATGATAGTCTTTCAAAAATAAGTAACTATTCATATTTTCGTTGACTGTGTTTTGTGTGGGATAATTTAGGACTATATATTTTTATCCATAGACTATAAGATGGAATAATGTAGCTGTATTATTCCAAGTTGAACTAAGAGTTTATATGGGCTATTACAAATACGAAGCATCTCAACGAATATTCATGAAAAGTGCTATTCATAAAACTGTTATATAGCTAACAGCAATGGAAATTGAGAATACTTTAAGTATAAATTTATTTATTTATGACATTTAATGGAATTTTGGCACATGTGAAAACAGATTTGCTCAACTTCATAGAAAAATTCTCCAGCTAGTCAATACACATTAATGCACTTTTAGCAAAGAATGAGAACTGTTAATTTGCCTAATCATTAAAATAAACGCTCTTTTGATAATTTATACCTTGGAATTAAATTACCCTCTTTAGATTCATTAGATTTCCTTTAATTGACGTATATCTGTTTATTGTTAAATTATGCTCGGCTCATAAAAGTGCATTTAATAAAATTCCGAATTAATCACGAAGGTTATCTCCATTTAGCAAAACTTAAATAAAAGACATGACTGCTTTAATGCGATGAAACGAAATAAAAATCTTCTTGAGTAACAGGTGTTGGGTGGTTGTAATTCTCAATTTTGTTCGATTGTAGAACACTTTAAAATCCATGTACCGACTCGACAACCATAGTGTTAGTACCATGTATATTTTAGGCAACCATAGTTTTGGTATCATGTAGATGCACAACAACAATAGTGTTGGTATCCTTTACAGAATACGTGTATATATTATATATAGTGAGTTAGCTTTCAAAATTAATTATCAAACACTTTACATGAAGTTAAATTCAATACTGCAGATTTACACACTCGTGAATGAGATTGTACCACCCTATTTTCCAACATACCTCACCCAAATATATAGCGGGTAATGGGAGTAATACCAGCTCCTACTGATATGTCACCAGTAAGCACGAAACAAATTTGCACGAGATTATACGTTCCGTTCACATGCTGTCTATGATTTATCCAACTGGTCCTATTTGAACTATTTAAAAAATGTAAGCACACCTAATTCAAAATATATTAGTTCTCCGTAATAAACAATATATATATATATATATATATATATATATATATATATATATATATAATACATCTAATTGATTGATGCTATGATTACCGCGAGATTTAATAATTGAAATTGATCAAAACCGGAGTGTATAGATTTGCTGGTGTAGCAGTTGCTAAGACGTTGTTTCAATTCTCAATTTTAGTGAAAGATAATACAATATGGCAAGGCAGAATATGAAACGTTTTCATAATAAAATTTTTTGAATTCTTACATGAGACTGACATCAGTTTTGTAGACCATTAGAATATAAATAATGTGCATTCGACAGATCAAGTTGTATGTGTAATGAATTTTGAACCCTTAGGAAAAACTATTTAACCGAATTTATTATGTTTCATTTACTTCGAAGTATTCCGAATTCCCTAGTGTTTTAATTTTTAAAGAAAACCAAAATTGTGATTAAGAAAAAAATTATTAACAATATTTCTCGTTGTCGGCATTTTTAATTATTTCATGCATTCTTCTTTGATAAAGATTCCTTAATCTCGATCAGCGTACTAACACAGGAGTTTGCTTCAGTTACAGTGGTAGATAAATGTATATCCTCAATGGTTACTGTACTCATTATGTAGGAAGACCAGTTAATGTAGACGCACAAATGTTTGGAAAAACTTGGTTCAACGTTTTCAGGGAAAAATTCGGAAAAACTTGGTTCAACGTTTTCAGGGAAAAATTCGGAAAAACTTTGTTCAACAGAATTTTCCGATAATCAATTTGTCGACGGCTTAAGAGTGACAGGACCGGTGAGAACTCATCAATCCATGCAAAAGAAAAAGTGTGCAAATGAGAGTGTAAAGGATTCCAAATTTTACCGACCAATGTGTGCAGAAAATGAATGACGAAAAAATAGCTGAGATTAAAGTAGAACAAACATTGATTGATTCTAGTTTATCTTCAGTAATATCTATTATTATTATTATTATGATTAGTAGTAGTAGAAGTAGTATTAGTATTAATTTTGAAATATAAGTATTTTAAAAAAATTAGCAAAAATGTGAAGACAGCAAAATCATTGTAAGGAATGCCGCCGTCTCAATAAAAAACAACTCATGGTCTTTAACAAATTGGCATACGACAGAAACGATTTGAATGCTGGTTCTTGCAATTAAATTATATTTGTTATTCTGAAATGTAAAAGAATATTTAAAATATCAAACTGAAAAAAATTATATCTGCTAATAAATATTACATAAACAGCATTATTCGATGCGTATGCACCATGGTTAGGTTATGAAACGAAACCGGTCTTTCAAATTGGTAAAAAAAATTACCTTGCTCTGTTTTGAGCAAAACAAGGTGTGTGCATTCACCGTCACACACTTTTACTCGGGACATTAAAGACAGTGGATGCAAATACCTAGTTTTACAAAACAAGTTTCAGATAATTAATCTATTCCTTGTCGTGCAACAACTGATGTTAGTGATAATGTCGCATTTCTCTCGTCTAAATTCGTACAACTTGTGCTACCCAATTGCTTCTTCTTAATTAACTAAATATTTCAAAGCATCATGAGAGTTTTACTCGAAGCAAATCGAGACAACATCTATATATATGTATATATATATATATATATATATATATATATATATATATATATATATATATATTACACAGTATATTTATAATTAGGAAGAAAAAATACTAAAGTGGATAATGGCCATGTATTTCGAGATTAATAAAATTCGCTTTACAATCTTTTATTTATATACATTCTGGGTTTTCATTTGACTATGTAGGTGGCAACAAATTTGACTTGGTTTTACTTATATTTCTTGTTATGAATGATTGGTAAGTGTTTATGCGTTTGAGACTGCGTGTTTGTCTGTTTGCATGTAAAGGTCTTTCTCGCGGTATGGCAAAGTGATGCCTGAGATCTGGTCATTAATGTATTGATGGCTTGAGAGTTAACCATCTGTTCGCATTCTTTAAATCAAGTTGGCGTGCTTGAAGTAAACACCAATCTCATTGTATTTAACCAGTCCTCGAACAACATAAAAAAACTAAAGCCAGTCGCAATGCACCGACGCGTTTCTACCTTCCATGATCATCATCAGAATAGGATGAAAAACTGACTAGCGAGGATCAAACCACATTGCATATATAGGGAAAGCAAAATTATATACAATGCGATTGGTGTTTACTTCAAGCTCGCAAACTTGATTTAAATAATTTTTACCACTATCCGCGCAATCAATTATTGTTTAATTGTATTATATATATATGTGTGTGTAGCGAAAGCTAAAAAGAGATAATGTTCATGACTGCATAGAAATTGTGCAGCCGACATTTCCACTGACGTACAAAGTATGCAAGATCACTAAAGGTGAGTGCCGCATATCTAATTTTGCTTTCCTTATACATGCAATGCCGTTTGATCCTCGCTAGTCAGTTTGCCGCCGTACTCTGAATGATGATCATGGAAGGTCGAAACGCGTCAGTGTGTTGCGACTGACGGTAGTTTTGTTATGTTGTTTGACTACTGGTTAAATGAAATGGGATTAGTGTTTACTTGAAGCTCGCAAACTTGATATATAGAATTGTTACCACCACCCGCGCGATCAATTATTGTTTAATTGTATTGCCTTTCTAATCTGTTCGCATTGTTGGCTGTAACGTGTACGAGCGCTATTTTTCCGAGTGTAGCCTTTCGTTTTACCTCTTTGTTTTCTTCACTTGGTAACAGCGGAAGTGCGGATTGCAGTGTTGTACGCTCATATTTTTTTCAAAATTTCTGCCACCGTACGTGCAGCTGTTTTTTCCTCTTCAGTTTGTTGCCAATCCGATTTAATGTTTGTAGAGTCTGGTCGAGGGCGTGTTCGGTCTTGCTTGGATACTAGTAAATTGTTATTGAATTTTGTTATTCGTGGCCAGTCGATCGAATTATCGTGTTGGTAAAGATTTTGAATATTTAGGCCAGGTGTTTGTTGTTTTATATAAAGGGCTACATAAATATATAATATTTTTTTGATTTTGTTTTATGTAGTATTGAGAAATTGGTCAGATTGAATATATATATATATATATATATATTCTAAAAGTTGCGAATGCAATGTAGCCACCTATCTTATTAGCGGTAATGCGTTGCATAATACCATAAAATTAACGTCAGTCGCACGAACCAACGCGCTTGGACCTGACTTCGTCATCATCATAGCAGAGCAGCAATCCGATCTTTAAAGATGAATCAACAATGCATATTCAAGGTAAGAAAAGTATATATGTGGCTCTCTGTTCTAGTGGCCTGATAATATCGAATGATCAAATTCTACGCAGTCAGGAATATATTTTTTACAACGTCTACACAGATTGAAAGAGTTTCCTTGATGCGAAACTGGAATAATTGTAATTACCTGATCTGCGTTTTGACTAACGCAGCTTTCATTGTTCCAGTAATTTTCTTTTTCTATGATATTTCGATCTTCATTACCGAAGATCTTCATCAGATGCATTTCACGAAACAAATGAAGCAAGCTTGCTTCATTTGTTTCGTGAAATGCTCTGTACTATTTATTAGTGACGCTTTCTAATCTGGAGGCATTGCTGAATGTCCGTGAACACTTTAATGTAGCTTGGTGAATTATTTTAATATCGTAAAAATCCGATTAGCAGTGGAACATTTTATTAACAGCCTCTCCTACGTTATTATTATTTTTATTTATTTTGTCTGAAAAAACTGAACAACTTGTTCTGAAGTTTTCGAAAACCTTGGTCAACCTAACCATTTGTCTATTTATTTAGAACTCTCGCGAGCACTTTTAGCCTTTAAATAAAGTAAACACACTAGGCAAAAGCAAATAAGGTTAATCTACAAAAGACACGTTATTTGGTAGAACCTAAACAAACTCTTTTATTGCAAATAAACTTTTTATTATTAACTAAAGTGAAAACGGATGTTATTTAAAATTCAAATTAGTATGAAAAATTTAAACATAATTGCTCTCCATTTGTTGGCTAAGAAATATTTAAATTTGCGCTACTTCTTGTCTTATCAGTAGGATATATTAACACACTAGTTTCTATAGTCAACATTTTCAATGTGAAAATGACGTTCAATGGTAATAGTATCTTATGAGGGTAGTTTTATAACCGCTCAATAGTATTAGAACTATTCGAAATTTGAGTAGTTTTAGGAGTGTAAAGAAAATGCAATACACAGTATTTGGATACATTTGCAAATTATTTTTGCAAGATTTAATATGTATTTCGTGCTTGGTTCGGTTTGAATGTGTATTCTTTAATCAATACATTTCACACAGATATTAGAATTTAAAAAAATTAAAAGTAATCATCGAAGTGAATTGGCTAATCTGTGGCGAACTAATACTATTGTGATATTTTAAATAATCATTAAATTTGAGAATGAATATATTTGAATTTATGAATAAGTCACAAAGCGTTTATTTATGGCACTTTTTTCTAATAGGAACAAATGTAGGAATTTATTAAAAATGGAAAACAGGTCCGATCAAAATGCATCTAGAATGAATAGTTTGCAACGACTGTAATCACGCTGATTTCACAGTATCAGATGTTTTCATACAACACACTAGCGGAACCAATTTACATAAATTTGAAAAATAGAATGATCGATTCTCTTATTAGGCAAATGAAGAAATAAATAGTTGGTAATTTTTTTGAAAAAAAAACAAAGCTGTAATGTATTTCTGAGTGAAAAATTTGAGAGAAAATGCAAACTATGCGTGAAAAACCAGAACGATGAATTCATTCAACAAATGCAAAATCTGTCTTAACGAGGCATTTTTTAGTGAAACGTTTCTAGTACGAAATTGAATAAATGAGTTGAACAAATATGTTTGGCTCAGAAGCGAGGCGCCAAATATGTGATAATCATGAGAAGAAATACATATCATCAATTGTTTCGATTTCGCGAACGCCCATAGCAACCAGTGAAAATTTGATCAGTGTCATGCGAATTTCCAGTCAAAACAGTGGTATATCAAGGCTCAAATATGAATTCGAAATATGATCGGACTTAATAGACAAAATAGGTCATTTAATCGAATAATGAAATATATTAGACGGATAAGTAAGCAAAATTTTTTGATGGGTTCTTGTCTTCATCATCATCATCATCATCAACATGCAGAGCAATACAAAAGTCATTAGTAACTAATGATTCACTGCTACAAAACGGTAAGAAAATCAAAAAAAAGAAATACAAGAAAAATTACAAAAATGTGATACTAATAACAAAAACGATAATTTAGGCACTCGACATATTAATAAATATTATTTTTTGTAGGGGAGAATTTTTGATTGTATTTGCAAAGATAACACAAATAAGCGAGGCGAACGTCATAATGACCAATTCAGGTTTAAGGCAACGTAACATCGAAAATAGAACTTCTTTACGGTTTTCATTGTTTCACGTCATAAACACGACCAAACCTCGTGGCAAATTGTGCACAACTAAGAAACAAAAATATCGAAAATGATTCTACTTCAAATCCGCATCAAGATCGTGATTGAGCCCTATTCGATACCATACCGCACAAAGCTTTCAACCAAGTATTATGATGCGCACGTAAACTTTATTTTGACAAGCGAACGGATCCGACACTACCAAATTTACATTTAGTTGACTTTAACCACTTTTGCCATGTCAAAATCTGTCCACCTTGTTTCGTATGCCAATCTTGTACTAGGCGAATGAAAAATGCTCCACTGGGCAATCGAAATGAGGTCATTCGCAAAAAGTGACAAATCCAACGCATTTAATGGAGTCTTATCTGTTTTTGTACCGTAGATCACTTTTTAGTCGATTCGAAAACATATCTACCGATTTCACCGTTGGTTTTTCGTTGTTGGTATCCTAAATTTATTTTGCTTCTCAAACAACAGAGATCGAATGCCTTTAGGCTTCTAAAATCCTCAACACCTAGGTGTCAAGTTTCATTAGCGTATAGTAAAAATGCAAGTAAAGATGAATCTTAAACACGACCTTTAAAGCAGAGTGAAATATTCGCGTTTGACGATAAATGGTGAAAGTGGGATAGACCTATTTTAACTTTGGCGATTCTCATTCTCACCTCGACATACATACTGCCAGAGATATTGACAGAGATTCAAATATATGTGAAAATGTCGTCTACGCTTAAATTTTCATTCTGCAGTCGCAGATTTGGAGTGCCTGGTGGGTGATCCTTTAAAAGTGTCTTACATTTAGCAGGTGCGAATTTTATATCAGAAAACGGAACAAGGTCAGTTTAGTTTTTCGAAGTGGTCTGAGTAGAATATCGATTACAAATAATGGTACGAAATAGACAGTATAACCAAGATCAACTTATCTACAGCTGCACCCTGAACATGTAGAAGAGTGCTGTTTGTAATAGTAACTATTGTAAAATTAGACAAAAAGGGGGAAATTGGTCAGCCTTGACGAACAACAATGCCGGTATTAAAGTTCTTAATTAGTTCGTTGTAGACCCTTACGCAACCAGAAATATTTATGTAGACAACGTGTATAATTTTCACAAATTTGGTGAATACACCAATTTTGGACAAATTATCGAATAGAAAATTTCGAACCACGGAGTCAAATACACTCTTAAATTCCAGAAATACGGCTACGTTGGGATAACGACAAATATGCTATTGTTCAAGAACCTGGCTTAAGGTAAATAAAATTATCCATTCTACCGCGTCCCAACTGGAATCCAGCTTATTCTCCTCTAGTATGTGATGCACGCAAAGGCTTAAGACAGCGAAAGATAATCGTAGAAAATCGCCTAGATACGACTAGAATCGAGCTTATACCATGATGATTATCAGCAAAATGACAATTGCTTTTTTTTATGTAAATGGAAAGGATGATCGGCTCACTCCAAGCAAGTGGTGTAGTGTCGTCATTCAATATAGTACAAAAAAGTATAGGAAACGCTCAGTAAGTAATGTTGCCGCCAACTTTATATTAGCTCTGAACCATATTATGGGGGCTTGCGAAATTTAAAAAATAAGATTTCATTTCGTATTTCTAATTCTGGTGGTTCTTTGAGATCAACATTCCACACTGTTCAGAAAGTGTATTTTCCGAGAAAGTGTGTCCTATGCCTAAAACAGGCGGAATGATGACTGTATCTGATTAGATCTGGCTAGGTTCAAAATACCATTTTTGGGAAGACTAACTAGTGTAAGCCGGTAATCAAGTCAGAAATTTCTATAGCTACGGACCATCAATGTCTATGGTCCATAATGTATATTATTGTATACAAAGCTTTGGAGCCGGTATATTTAGAAAAATAAGATATTTAATTTTTTATACCTTCTTCGAAGTATTCAACTTTCACCCAGTCATGGATGTATGACAGAGTTTATAATTTCGAATTTACCTTTTGACACTTCGTGGCAATCTGTCATGTTACAATAGCTGAATGAGGGCGTGGGGCGGGTGATATTTTGATTGTTAGACTTGTAGATTAATTTAAAATCGTATTAGAAGAATTTAGAATGCTTAATTTGATTTTATTTCCTTGAGAATATTCAAGTGACTATTCAAGCTGGTTTGCTTCCAGTTCTACTCAAAGTAAAGCTGTAATGAATTATTTTTATAAACATTGTAATATTATTTTTACTTTGAAGGATTAAGAATGTTATTGTAGATTTTTATTATTATAAATCGTCCAAAATTAATTTCGTATTGTACCAGACGTTTTTCAATAATAGAATTGCGGAAAATTTGAAGAAACCGCCAGGATTAAAGCTTTCTAGACGTAATTTCAAATAGAGAATAATAATTTGAAAAGTAGACCTTTTTGCAAACAGATAATATTTCATTCTGTTCAATCTAAGCCTAATTTGTGCAACCTAGATCGTTCGAATGGTCATATTCACTGACGAAGTAGAATATGGAATTCATTTTGAACCTTTGCCTTTCGGTCGACTACTCTGGCATTACCGGCGAATATTTCAG
The DNA here is from genome assembly GCA_029291075.1 of Eudiplozoon nipponicum. NCBI lineage: Eukaryota > Metazoa > Platyhelminthes > Monogenea > Mazocraeidea > Diplozoidae > Eudiplozoon > Eudiplozoon nipponicum. The sequence goes on from JAQBSW010003980.1 coordinate 24,367, forward strand.
CCATTAATTTTTAGTCCTATTTTCTTTTGAAAGTTTTGTTCGAAAAAGTGCAAAGTAAATGCATTAATCATTTAAAATAGGAAATTAAGGTAAATTCAATGGGACAGAATTGATGGTAATATCTAATCCCTTTCTTTGATTTGCGCAATTTGTCAAATAGAAAGGTGTACGGGCATGGAAATTCAGAAGATTCTACCAGCTTTTTGGATTTGGCCAAGATGATTAATCGAATAGGAATTACGAACTGTTTTATAAGATGATTTCGGAATTGAAGAAAGCAGATAAAATGGTACTCCCTAATCATCTAGAGCCCAATGAATTTATGCTTCGTAGAGGAGTATTTGAAGCTTAATATATTTTTTCAATACAAATAAGATTAATTGAATAATACTTATATAATTTAACAAATATTAGCCTTCTTACTTTCAAACCTAGCTTGTTCATTTGATAAACGGTAATTCAGTTTGATCTAAACGACTCCAGAGATTTTGTTGTGTATGTTGCGTATTCGATATTATAAAAGTTTTGGGCTATAACCTGTTGGAAAGTAGAGGTCAGACTAGTTCCACAAAATAAAATTTTACTTTGATGGAACACGGAATTATTCAGTATGCCAAAGATTACGATTGTATTGTGATATAATATAATACAACGGAAGCAATCAATTTCATATATTTTGAGGTAAACAATTAAACGAACATTGGTTGCGCGGGTGATGATAACAATTATTATAATCAAGGTTGCGGTCTTGATATAAACACCTGACCCATTAATTACTTACATATGTCAGTATAAACTACTGGATGAATTGCCTTTCAGACACTATACAATTCTTAGTTTATACTTACATACGTAAGTAATTAATGGGTCAGGTGTTTATATCATGACCGCAATCTTGATTATAATAATTTTGAGGTAAGATTTGGCCTGCTTATAACATAAACATTAACGCATACAATGCTAAGCGGATAAAATATTAAAGTTATAACCGTGTTCTAATAGTTCGATTAAATAATAAATGTTCCAATAAATTTTAAATACATAAACGTCCTCATCAGTGATCTTCCTTTAGGCCATAGGCATTTTATATATAATTCACTTTCGATTGCAATGCGAGTCTTAATTAAATTCATAGTACCCTTTCCGTGTTTTAAAAGTAAAAGAAATTTTATCAGATACAAGAACCGTTTCTTTTATTCTCTAGTATCTACAAATGAACACCTTTTTATATATAAATTGAAAGGAAAAACAAGATAGAAGTGTATAAATATGGAGAAAGTTTGTAATAAGGGAACAACCAATCCATTGCGTACGTCACCCCCAGTTCAAGCTCAATGTCTGAACGTGCTTATTCTGCTTGCTTGATTTACATTGATGTAGACTTCATATTTTAAAGTTCACGTTTGTAAGTTCTCTTTAAATTAGAATATCATTAATTCTGTAGATCTTAAGTTCTTTAAAGTTTCATTTATCACAATTATCAATGTTTTTATTGTAGCAATAGCTACCTATAAGATCGAGAACGCATTAAGTATCCTATCTAGGGCTGACATGAATTTTGCAAAAGTGCACCATTTAAGATGAAGTAGCCTTCGAGTCTCAGAAGTGAATATAAATTAATAAGTATTTGTTTTTTGTTTAACTAAATGGACGCGCTTTATACGAGCCAAGTCCTGTAAATAATAGATTAAAGGTAAAGCATGTGGGTTGAGTATAAATGGTTTCTGACGGATTGGAAAATTTATTAAGAGAATTACCTGCTCAAATGAACACTTGACTGCGGAGTTAGGGATAATTAAGTCTTGACTGGACGGCAAACTTGTAATAAATTCTGAGAGAATCCGCATAAACGACCCAATCGATATAGATGAAGTTTAAATATGTATTATTAGAGAGATAGCAACCATATTTTGCTTATAATATTAAAAATGAAATATTAATGTTTGGATACAAAACAGATATCAAGTTGGTAAAGTATCCTTATTTTGGGGAATTTACATGTTCAGCCACTTACAGACTCTTAGGGATTAACGTATACTATAAGTATGTAATCTTTCTTGTACGGATATATTATAACAATAAATGATATAGCCTAATCTACATTGGCTATACTTATTAGAATTATTTATTATTTCAAATCATGAAAATCTTAAAATTAACTTTATTTAGGCAATACAGAATAAGAGTTTGTTTTCTGGTGTAGAATCGGATATTTAAAAAATAATCTAAACCGGACTGAATCCTTTCAAAATAGAGATCGGAAAAAAAGGAAAGAAATCTATGAACATCAATGAAAGCTAGGTAAGGCAAATAGAATTAAATCTGTCTTAAATTAAACTTTGTGTGCTTCACTCTCATAATTCCATACGAAACTACGTCTGACATATTCGGCAAGCCTTGATTGAAAGTGTATTCGAGGTTCATGAATGTGGATTAAGCAATTCAACATCCATAATTTATCGCGAAGTATGCAAGCCGATTATTTATGTGTTTACAATGTTTAGAATATATTCCGACAGAATTTTGTCTTTAATCTGTCAATGAGCTTACGATCAAAATGGTCACCAAATGATTAAATAAATGAAATTGCAATTGCCCAATTATTTAATAACAAATATTTTGTTCGTTAATCTCATTGATGAACTATTACTAAATCTATTATTTTATTAGTATACTTTGATTCTTTTTTCCTTTAATTAGATTTTAAAGTATTAACAGTGATCCATTTGTGTTACTGGTATAAATATGATTAACTTTAATATTTATAAATGATTTTTCCATATTTCCTTCTTTGCTAATATATTATGTTCAGTGATTAGACTCCAGATAAAGAATAATAGTAATAGTTATTATGTTAATAATAATATTATTATTATTATTATTTGGAAAATAATTATTGTTCTTATCATCATTATAAAATATGTTTATCCTTCAAAGATTAGAACAGAAGAGAAAAATAATTGCTTCATATTTAAGACTTTTAATTTTTAACTTGACTTTAGAATCACGTTATACATCAGTATCTATTTATACATGTATACATCTACGTTATACATCAGCACAGTTCAATGATTTCGGTTTTGGGGGCAATTATTTGCATCATTTTAGGCCATGGAATGTAACTTTACTTCGAAATAAATTACTTTTGGTTTTTCTATGAAGCATTGCGTTTCGACACATGAATCGATTTTGTGTATGCACACAAACATTGGAAGAAGTAAGACGTCAGTTAGATCAGGCATACCCGAGGCTAAAAAACACCAGAAATTAATAATGTCAAATCGAATTGAGTAATCTGGTTCATACTAGCAAATTCAGATTTATTCGAGATAATTTCTATTTGAATTACTGTTGGCAGTAATCTGAGAATGCGTATAAGTCCAAGAAAGGCTTCTAATAACTATTAAACAGAAAAACATACACATTGGATTTGATAACCAAATTTTAAATAAGCTAAATAATTCGGATGTAAGACGCCACTAGAAAATGTAATTCTTGAACTGATCACGAGATTACGAAATGCCTCCCCAAGTTTTTACACGAATACTTAGGCACGGAAGAGATTTCCGACTATTAATGCTTGGATAACTAGAAAGAAAGTCATGCATGAAAATATGGACATATTCAGATTAACAGTCTAGCTCATCATTCCAATAAAACCGATCATCAGATTGGATGCGAGAGTTGTAAGTTTTTATAGACTTGCAAACAGTAGAAAGTTTAGCTTATTAAGGGAATTTATTGCAATGAAATTTATGATTTTCATTATCAATGTAATAACATTAGAAATTTTTGAGGCTCAATATTTTACGATGCATTACAAAATGGCGTAAAAAGTGCGTTAGTTAAGTAAGAAGTAGAAATCGGCCGGAATAAGAGACTAAGATTAAATGGGATGAATATTATGCCATAATGTAAGCCTAAATTAATTTGTAAATTCCACTGATTCAATGACTTATGAAAGTTTTATGTAAACTTACTCCGGTCCTACTACCATATTCTCCTCACCCTCATAATCGTATAGGAGATTGTACCGTCCAATTTCTTCACATCTCTCACCAAAAATATATGGTGTGCACAGGGCGTAAAAGTGGCTCCAACAAAGGCGTCGCCAATAAGCACGAAACGAATGTGAAAATTAGATTAAACCTTCCGTTCTTGCTGACTTTGTTTTATCCTTCTGGTCATATTTGAACGAATTTGTTGCTAGATGCGCAACACCTAACAAACTAGAACTTTACCTAATGCTTTTGGCCAAACAATTTGTTTGTTCTCGTCCATGGCTTTTTGGATTCAATAGCCCGTTTGAAAATATAGCCCATTACATAAATCTTAAAATTCCCTGAGTGGAAAGTTTACTTCAAAATAATATTGTTTCCTTTTTTATTAGTTTTACTAATACTGCATGAGATCAAGAGTGCCTTTCGATTGAATTTGACTTAAAAAGCTTTACTGGTGCATTTTTTCCCCTCAAATATCCACAACTAGATAATTTATGTCATACATTTATAAGAAGTAAACAAACGAAGGAAAGCAGAACGGAAGATAGCGGGAAGCCAATTGGCAATAAATCTAATTTTGCATTCATACCAAAGAATGAAATTAAAACAGGCCTTGCCTTTTATAAATCGCGTTATAATATGCAAATTCGGAGCGTTTCAAGGGAAACGCAGCTGATTTATTTTTGCACGAAAATTGAAATCATAGCAATATTATTTATAAAAAATCACCACGAGTATGGTACAAATGACATAAATCCGTTGGCAAATGCCTCAGGCGTCAGCTGGCCTCTGATGATTTTCAGTCGGCTCTGCGCCCCAAACCTCTTTACATTAAAACAATGTACCACCAGGTTAGCACCAACTGCACGCATTGTTTAGGCGGTACCTACGTCACAATTATGCCTTGTTATTTTCATTTTAAATCATTTCTACTATTAGCTACATGAAATACGATTCGAAATTATTCGAGTGAGCCTCTATTTTGAACAAAAATTGCGCTTATTATTCATCAGTTGTTTTTACTATATACACGTCGAATTATTGGTTTATTTGTTTTCACATCACAAAGTAACACTGTAAAGCTTTCTCCGGAAAAGTTTCCTTTTAAGGTATGCTAATCTGAGAAAAACTTGCTATTATCAATTTATCTGATGACTATAATAGAGAATTAACAGTGTTTCATATTAGCTCTAAGCAAACTCCAGATTCAGTCAGGTCTATTACAATGAAATCTAGATAAATTCAATTTTAATGTCCCAAAAAAGCGCCGTAAATCTTGAATTTCTCTATAAGTCGTTGTTGCCCAATTACGGCTGTTCATCCTCATTCTATGAAAGTTGAGCTAGCACTGCATAATCACAACTTAATATTACTTAGAGTAACTCTTTAAAGTTAAGCTCAAGTTAGATGATAATTAAATCAAGTAATAATCATATCCGCATCAATTGAAACAATTTAAATAACTACACCACTGTTTAACTTGTTCGAACGATGATTTGAGCAATAGATGGCGGAATCTGATTAAAAAATACTACAAAACATTTTGTATTAGGTGTAGCACACATAGTAGCAAATAAGTTCAAATATGGCCAAAAGATTAGATCAAAGTCAGAATGAACGGAAGGTATAATCTCAGGTGCACATTGTTTCTAAATTATACATTTCGTTCATGCTAAATTTGGGTTTCCGTCAGGTGAGATTTTAAATAATTTGTTACAAGGTGCAAAACACCAAATACACAATTGCAAATACATTAGCTCTCCACAACAAACAGTACCTTTCAAAATACGTGAGAGGATGAATTTTACACTTTTTTTATAAATAGTCCCATCCAACTAAATTTCCGAAACGCATTCTACTTAGATTATTGAAATTTTATTTCTCATGTCCTATCTAGTAACGGAGTTGGTTTGTTGATATTCTTCTGTTTATCTGAAGGACAGCTAAATTTTCAGCTGTCCGATAATTGTCACAATTGAGACTGTTTTCGACCCATTTCGTTTTACTCATATTTACTATGTTCGGATTGCTGGAAAGTTAACACAGTTTGACGCATAATAAGTTGATTATAAAATTCTAAATTAGGCTAAAATATAGTATATAATAACCTTTTAGCAGTTGAGATAGAATTATACGAGTAGTTTCTTTTCTATTATTATTTTTCACCATTTTAATTCAATCATCTTGATTTCTGTTACTTGGTTTACTTAAAATTGTATTTTAATGTAGTTGACATTGAATTATATCCTTAAAAGGGCGGTATTTTTCTTATTATGTATTTAAATCAAGATTACGAGTTTGATAGAAACACCGTTTCAATTATATATACATTTGCATGTATCAATTAAGAATTGTATAACGTAACAAATGAAATTCATTCAGGAGACCGGTTTCGTCCTTATTAGGAATTCCTTAAGTACTGTCCATAATTGTGTCGCGGATAGAGTTCAAACCTGGGCTCAATTTCTTCGGAGTCCGTCACTATCCACTACACAACTCTGTCGCACACAACATACAATTTTTAATAATATGTTAGCTATCGTTTTTGGTTAACCTTTACTTCGGATGAAACCCATGTAGAAAATTTTTAGATCAAAAGTTCCAAATCGCAAACCATAATTTGCCAGTAAAGAACAGGCACTAGGCAACATGGTAAGTGGTATGTATTTGTATATTTATGTTAATAAACATTCATTGAATACGCGGATGTTGATAAAATTAAGTTAGACGAATTTCTCGAGCTTGATGTAATTACCAAGCCCATTATACATGCATTTGTCAATATCATGTATGCATTGTGTATTGTAGAAAAGCATTTCATTCTGAAGACCGGTTCCATTCTTATTTGGAACTTTTAATGTAGCGTCCAAAATTTTCCACGGATAGGGCTTGAACCCGGTCACATTTGCTTCGGAGTCTGTGACTCTATCCAATATGCCTTTTATATATTATACAATACATATGTTATATTGAAAAATGTATATATATATAATGCGATTGGTGTTTACAGCTCACATACATATAATTATACTCATAGAAACCAGGTAATCTTTCTCTCTCTCTCACTCTCTATAGTAAATCTCTTTTATTTTTGTCATTATTTATAAACATTTTCTTGTTCTTTGATGTTTCGCTTCTTATTTTTATATGTAGGCGAAACATTAGTTACTATTGGCTTTTTATGGCTGTGCATGATGATGATGATGATGATGATGATGATTGTGTTTATATGAAACTCGAAATCTTGATTTCAGTATTTGTTATCACCGCCCACACAGTCAATGATTCCTTAAGTGTTTTTCCTCTGTTGTGTTACTCGAACACACTCGACATTGTCTATATCTCTAGTCCACAAAGGTGATTTAAACAAAATTCTTTCATTTTTGCCTAACAGCTTATGATGCAGCAGTACTAGAAGACTTTTTTAAATTTAATAATTGGTTTAAAGTAAACAATAATTTGTGTGATATATAGATCAAACGAAAATTTTGAAGAAAATAAACAAACGTTTCTACTAAGGGTGGACGCTTAAGTTTGGTCGACTTGAAAAAAAAACATTCCTTGCTAGTATTACCTAAACAGAAAGTGAATATGGTGTGATTGACAATCTGACCATTATAAAATGATTTCAATTTTAATAGATAGTTCTTCTGTGGTAGGTAAAGTCATTTGTGGGCCTGGATGCCGGCCAAACTTCTAAGGAATATAAAAGCGTGTATTCAACTTTGCAATCATTAAATCAATTAACATTGTTACATTCTTAAAATTGACCAAATCCCTTATTAAAAATAATTTTTTTCCGTAATTAAATTTAAAAAAGTCACTTTGACAGCGAATCTTGCTATCTGCCTGGAGGAAATAGCGGTTAGCTTTATTTTTCTGCACATTTTTATTGATCTAACCAAAACGTATGTCATAAACGATTTGTTTAATTGAGGCCAATTAGTTATAAATTCATTAACGTCGTGGGCGCTGATAGACATTTTATAAGTAAAAATTTGGAGTTTCATATGAAAGCCAATCCAATTTAATTTAAATAATTACTTTACTTAACAAAACTACCGTCCGTCCTAAGTATTGACGCATGTTTTCAAACCTTGGTCATTATTGCGATTTCAACTTATTTAGTCAGTACTCGTTATCGACGTTATATTTGCTATGCTTTGCCACTATTTGTTAAATTTGAATGGGTGAAATAAGCAAAGCCAAATAATGTTCTAATCGACTGAAATTTTTATGCGATAATATGCTTTAAGTATTAGCTATATAAAATTTGTTCAATCGACCGACAAATTGCCCAGCGTGTAATATTCACGAAATCACTCGACTCCATGATTTTCCGACAGCTTACATTCATGGCACAATCGCTTGTTCCTTTCCAACAACAGTTTCATGTAGGATTTACTATTCACTGTTGCTTCATGGAAAGTAAAATATTGCAGTGTTTATATAAATAGAAAAATGAATAAAACAAGACTTTAATTAATTTAAGTTACATTCAAACTTTTATTTCAAGAACAAAGTTTTTAAAAGAAATTATCCACAATTTTTAAAACATGAATTTTAATTTATAGAAAATTATTTGCAAAGGTTTTGACTTACAGCATTGTTCCATTGTTTTATTCCCTGTATGATGGGAGCTGTCCGAAATTTCGACCTAAATTAATAAAAATATTTGCGTGAATCGTTGTGCTACTTTTCTATATATAGTAGATCGGCGATTATTGTGAAGAAATAATCCCGACTAAACTTTCTGAAGTTTATATATATATATAATGAAAAACAAGTTAAAAACAAAGTCGATAATGGCCATTTATTTAGAATCTGTTATACATACAAACTTTCATTTATATACATCCCGGATTTCCATTTGATTATAAAGATGGCAACTAGTCTGATTAGGTTCTACATCTATTTCTTGTTTGGTATGAATGGTAACTGTATATGCATTTGTATCTATGTGTGTTTGTTTACGTGGAGTCTTTCTCGTGTATAGCAAAGTGATGTATGAGTTCTGAACTTTCTTTGTATTGATGGATTGAGAGTAATCCAACTGTTCGCACAGTTGTCTGATATGTGTACGAGTATTTTTTTCCACGACTGTCGTCTTTCGTATGTATGTATTCCCAGTGTCAAATCACCATCTTGTTCTCGAATGGGTTGGATATCCCAGATGGGAAAACTAATGTCTTTCTCTACCTCGAGACTGAATTTGATGTCGATATCGGCTCCATTGGTTTGCTTAAGTATCTCAGATTGGTATGCTGCGTCTGAGATATATCATCTACATACATTTTGTAGTATGCGCACCAGTCAATTATCATTAAATGAGCGAAAATATTAACGTATTCGGAATAACGGCTGCAGGTACTGGTAGGAATATTATTATATATATATATATATACATATATATATATATAATATTATATTATAAATACTATATATATATATATATATATATATATATATATATATATATATTTAAAATGTCCATTCCTTTAATTCTCCTAACACAGTATTCTTATAATTAGGAAAACACAAATAACGAAGTGGATAAAGGCCATTTATTTCGTGCGGTAGCACATATATCGGATGTACGAAGAAGCAATTGATAAGCAGAATCCAGCAACATTTGCCACAGAAATTGATTAACAAAGGCTTGGCACCGTCAGGAAAATCAGCTATTTCCGATCATATACTGGCAACGGGGCACCCTGTCAATTCGACCAATTTCACAATTCTACATAAAGCAAAATCAGAAAAATTATGATTCATCTACGAAGCCCTTTACATAAAACAACAAGCACCTGACCTTAATATTAAAAAGTTTCATCAACATGATATTCTTATCGACTGGCCAAGAATAACAAAATTCAACAACAATCTACTAGTATCCAGCCAAGAACAAACAGGTCCTCGACTAGAATCAACAAACGTACAATCGGATTGGCAACAAACTGAAGTGGAAATAACAGAGGCGCATACGATGACAGAAGTCTCCAAACAATGTGAGCGTTTAACACTGCAATCAACACTGGCGTTGTTACCACGTGAAAACTTTGCGCAACGAGGTGAAACGATCAACTATACTGGTAAAAATAGCACTTGTATATGTAACAGTGAACAATGCGCACAAATGGTTAATTCTCAAGCTATCAAAACAATAATGACAAGATCCCAGACATCACTTCGCAATACTTACATGCAAACACGCATACACACAAACAAAAACGCATACACACTCACCAACCAGTCAAAACAAGAAACAGCAGTAAAAACGAATCAGATTTGTTACCACTAGCATAATCAATTGAAAACCCAAAATGTTACATATTTATGATTGTATAAGAGATGATTAGTATTCACGAAATAAATGGCCTTTATCCACTTTGTTATTTGTGTTTTCCTAATTATAAGAATATATATATATATATATATATATATATATATATATATATATATATATATATATATTTATTTATATCTATATAATAAGTTATTATATTATTAATAAATTTTATTTCATGGATTACGGTTCTTTTTCTCATATATATGACAAAATAATGCCAGAATGCTGCACTTATATTGTATAAGACTAAAAGTCTGACCACATTAAGAGTAGACAAATAATAGTGGATTAGGAATTAAAATAGAAGCATACGTTAAAATTTTCGCACCGGATTGGATAGCCCCATGATAATGCCAAAATAGATTTGAAATTTTATGCGACCAGTTAGATGCAATAAGATGGGAAATTATTTTAAGCTCGCAAACTTGATTTAAATAATGTTCATTGCCGCCAACGAAATCAGTTATTGTTAATTTAATAATGAATGTATATGTGGCGAAACCTGCAAAATATTTGCACTTGTGATTAAATGGAATTAGTTCAGCTTACTTTTGCAGCCAGGTTCATTATAATTTCGAGACTCCTAGTGGAGAAAGCTGTGTATCGTATTTTGTTCACCTTATATACGTATTGTGGTTCGACCCTTGCTTGTCAGCTTGCCGTTTTGTTCTGATGATGACCGTGAAAGTTCGAAATGCGTTATTACATGTGACAGTCGGCAGTTTTAATGCTTCATAAAACTGCTCGATATAATTTCGTGAGTGTTTATCTGATGCGTGCGAACGTAATTTTAAAAAATTACACCACTCGCGCTTCAAATAACCTCCAGAAAGAGAGCATGTTCGCACACCTAGCTGTTAATTAAATTGTCTTGCGTTTTAATGGCATGTCGAATATTTCACATTGTTTAACATATTTAGTTATACGTATACGTTAAACACTAAATTTATCTTTCACACACTATGCTTTCATTTACTCCGACGAGTGTGGCAGTTATTGCCCTTACCATGGCAAATTCCGGACAGTACGTGATGAGTTCCCAATAAGGGCGAAACAGATCTACTGGAGACAGGTTTTTATATAATGATCGCATCCTTGATTAAATAAGCGTGGGTAATATCTTTCAATGCATCAGCCTAAATGAGAGCACCCACGGTTAAAAATCACATTTTATATAACGCTAGATGCAGATTGCAATGGAACATTGACTTTTACAACAGGTATACAAGTATGGGTATTGAATGCAAACAATAAAAAGGCTGCTGCAAAATATGAGAATGTCAACGTGAAACGCAGCTTATATTTAATGCAATTCATTGGCTTTTAAACGTTGTATTTACATAAATAATAACTGGTTGCTAATCAACTGCACTAACGTTTAAATGCGGTTTCATTATATAAATAGTTTCATATTTATCTGAAAAATTTTATGGGTAACCATTAATGACAAGAGTTGTAGGCCCACTCTCAATCAGTCATAAATAGTCAGGCGAACAAATACACAATGCCCTACTTCAAAATGACTTAATTAGGTCCTTTAACATTTCAAGAAGCAGCAGGAGCTAGAATGCTAATAAAAGTACATATTTTATCCTATGAATATACTCCACGCCAAAAACTGCTTTTTTCACTTATAAACAAGGCTACGTGTGCGAGCACGCGTTTATAATTGGAAGACACTGCAACAAATAAATGTATGCCCGGAGAAAGCAATTCATGAACTTCTTTAATATTATCATGCAAGTATGTTATCATAGACGGTTGCTGATATATATATATATATATATATATATATATATATATATATATATATATATATATCAGTATTTGTCCGTTGATATTTGTAATAGTTTTGAAAGCCTTATATTTTATCATGCATTAACCTTAAGTAATTATCGATAAAAGCCTGATTAGGATCGTTCAATATATATATATATATATATATATATATATATATATATATATATATATATATATATATATATATATATATGTAGATCAGTAGGGTAAATGTTTCTGTAAAATACATAAGTCGTTTGTAATAATGTACCGTATATTATAAAATTCCTTATAATGAGACCGGCAATGAAGGCTTTAAATATCAAATGATATATAATATTTAGGGCACTTTAATTTTCATGGGATTTTCACATCATTTTGAAGTCTACAGAACTAGAGTATCAAGTGGACTTTGCATATCAAGTAAACATACACGTACTTAAACTGAAGATGCGGACTGAAAAAAGTATTACGGATCTATTGAATGAGCTACGCATCAAATAACCATGTTATTCAAACATGTTATTCCATCTTGTGATGATTGTACTACTCATAGTTTAAAAATGCATTGCATTAAATCTGTGACGCAAATGAGATAACGATGCTAGATCACTGCAAATACAATAGAATACTGACCAAATTTCCTGCGGAAAATGTCTCGTTCAGCAAAACGTGCTTAAAATATAACGTTGTACCCAAGTGCTATAGATTTAGCCTACCATTTCTATTGGATATATCAAATGAAATACGTTAACATGAACTTTTTTTCACTTTTGATAAAAATATCGATTAAAATAAACAAATAAGCTAAAATTTGAAATAATTAAAGAAAAATAACAATATTGCTTTTGAAATGAAATTATATCTGTAAAAGTTAACATCTCGATGCATGAAGCATTTAATTGCAGTGACTGTTTTGTAACGAACACCTAGAAATGAATAAAAGGATTTAAAATGGTGTTACTATATGTTTTGAAAGGAATTTTGTGGATATGCATAAATGCTGTTGTACCTCGCATAGTGCATCGGAATCTGGCTTTTTTCGTATTTTAACAATAATTTATTGCGCGGGTGGTGGTAACATTTCTTTAAATCAAGTATGCGAGCTTGAAGTAAACACCAATTTCATTGTATTTAACCAGTCGTCCAACAACATAACAAAACTACCGCCAGCCTCAACGCACTGACGCTTTTTGACCTTCCTTGATCATCATCGGAGTACGACAGCAAACTGACTATCGAGGATCAAACCGGATTGAATATACATGGAAATCAACGTTAGATATGCGGCTCTTACCTCTAGCAATCTCGAATACATTGAACATGGCTCGATTGTCACTTTCCCGTCGTACACCTAAGATCATCATAGAAGGTCGAAACGCGTCAGTGCTTTGCGGCTGGCGGTAGTTTAGTTATGTTGTTCGAGGACTGGTTAAATACAATGGGATTGGTGTTTACTTCAAGCTCACAAACTTGATTTAATGAATTGTTACCACCACCCGCGCAATCAATTATTGTTAAATTGTATTTTCTATATATGTATATGTGGCGAAAGATGCAGACAATTAGTGTTGGTGACTGCATAGAAATTGTGCAGCCGACATTTACAGTCAAGTTCAATGTATGCGAGACTGCTTGAGGTGAGAGCCGCATATCTAAATTTGATTTCCATATATGTTCAATGCGGTTTGATCCTCGATAGTCAGTTTTTCGTATTTTGTTTTTGCAGGACAATTGATAGCACTCGTAGGTCGGTAAAATCTTGAATCCTTTACATTTCTGATGAGTTCTCACTTGATCCTTCACTATGAGGTGGCCCGGTGGCTGCTTCTCTGAAAATGACGTTTGAAGCAGATTTTAAATTGTACCAATGGGACAAACTATGTCTGTTGCGGTCTGTCTCGCGAAATTTCGTTTTGAGATTCTCGGACTCAATGAGACGAGGAGTTGGGGAAAATTCTCTTTTAAGTTAGTCAATGAAGTGTATTAAAAATTAAACTTGAAAAGGATAAAAAAGGATGAGTCATCATTTCTGGATGCGAAATTGAATTGAAATAGAGAACTATTAAAAATGGAAGTTCGTAAGAAATATATTTTCGCTGGCATCCTTTTAAATTTCTTCTATAACCACTTGCTTCGAATGAAAATAGGCATTCCAAAATCCATGATAAAAATAAATCTCAAAATATAGGATTTAAAATACGGACTTAATAAACTGAAGAGCTAGACGAAAATGTTCATGAAAAAAATAGTTTTCGCGATAGAAGTGCTATAAAAAATCATGAATGCGACGATGAAAATATTTCATTGGAAAATATATCAAGCGCTGTTAGAAGACGATATGCTTATGGTATTAACAGATTCCAAATATCAGATCAGGAGTAGGGAAAACCAGAAATTTAGGCAACAACCTACGTAATGAGAAGGTAAAATATAACTCTGAAAACTTCATTATTATAAGAGATACATTGCATAAATAGAAATTTTATCTATATAGGAGAAATTATTCGCTTAATAAAATTATTTAGATCTAGTAGAGATAAATGTGGGCTCATTTGTAAGATGGAATCCACCCTAAACCTTACCAGAGGCTGTTCCTCAGAAAGGCAGGAAAGATGGCTAAAGCCTTTCTTTAGGCAATCGCAGTATACTAACAAGTTTAAGAAGAGAATAGAGTATGATAAAATTCGGAAGAGACGTCATGTATGTAGTGGCAGTAGAAAAATTATTTCTCTCTCTATTTGTTGAAGCCTTATATATTTGCAGATAACAAGGGTTGGACAGTTCTGAGGTATTAATATGTCCATGTAGGTGATCAAAACTCTCAGTATGATACGAGAATTTGAATGAGTAGGCTAAGAAACTTTTTCTACAATTCTCACTTTACCCCTTAATAATTTAAATTTGTTTTATTAAAATTTTTGTCTTTCTGTTTATAATGGAAATAAGTTTCTCTTAATACTGTTCTAATAAATTTTTCCTGTATTGATTTTCTCTGCCTCAAGCAATTGTACAATGAAGGCACTTCCTATAGAGATTTATAATGAGCTATTTCATTTAAATCAATATTAGTGTGCCCAGATCTTCCTTTTACTGACTCTTACCTGTCGCTCACTCTACCTCTCTCGTTTCCTTTCTGCGTGACTTTTATTTGTATACTTTCAACGTTATTTGTGTAAACGGGCGGAGTTTGTTTTTCACATATTTGATATAATTTGATCTAATAGATAATAAATTATGAATTAAGTATTATGCTCATTTAGTGTTTCATCTTATCTTAATTGCGCTTGAAAAGAAATTGAAGAAATACAACATAAATAGATTAACATATAATTTTGTTTATATATACATTTATGTATTTGTTCATTTTAGTTATATATATATATATATATATATATATATATATATATATATATATAATTATATATATATATATGTATATCCGCAAATGTTTACGATTGCGTACTTGTATGATCATAACTTAGAAGTTCTCCAATTGCTTTTACTGCGATTAAGATTGATCTAGTGCATAAAGTTGAGTTCATCTTAGCATGTGGCGATCCGCCATACATATGTAATCGAAAACATTTATATATATATATATATATATATATATATAAATTCCGGAAAAATAAGTAAATTATTTTTTTCTAATATGAGAAAAAAGAATAGTACCCCAATGAATTACATTTATTAATAAATATTTTTTCTACCAGTATCTACAGCCTTTATTCTGGATTGGTATGTGATATTTTCGATCATCCAATAATAACTGTATATTTGTCCTATCTTAGTTTTGACCGCTTTGCTATTACGAAATTTAAACTACTTCTTTTCCGTAAAACCATTTGAAGTGTCATCGCTTTCATTTTGAATTTGTGCTCATTAAGGAGTAGTCGTGTTTTGAGACACGTCATTATCTTTTGAAGTCTTATATGTCATGTTGATGTTCCAATCTAATTAGATTTCTTTTTGAATTACTTTTGGACGTTTAGGCAGAATTTATCTTATTAATTGAGATAGGTTAAAAAGCCAGAATTATTTTTTTCGATTTATCTTGCATAAATCTGAAAATTTATTACTACTGGCAACGTGACCTGTGAGAAGTGCATGTTACCAAATTGTTGATTTTTGTGCTGGAGCAGCACTGTATTTTAATAGTTTTTGCGGGAGATATTGATTTGTTCTAGTTTCGAGCATTTTTTTAATCTGCCGAAGTACTGAGCGTTCTAGTTACATTGTGTCAGCTGGATGTAAATGGATATAGTTACCAACCTTACAATAATTAACGCTAAACTGTTGTTTTAAAATGTAAAATTCGTTTAACATGTTTTGCGGCTCGTAAATTATGTCAACTTTAATTTGAAAATAGAAGTTACAGACGCTAGACATTATGTAATTAAATATATTTTGTTACACAGAAGTATTAAGTTTGCAGTTATGCATTAGTTATTGCGCACCTATAATCAAATTAGTTAATTAGATAAACTAAAGTCAGCATGAACGAAAGGGGCCGATATTATGCCTTATTCCCACTATTTATTGGTGAAGAAAGAACAGTTAAACAGTGCAATCTCCTATACATATGTGGATACAAGCTGTAATAAGGACATTTCAATATAACGACTTCAACGAGGGGTCTTCACAACCAGATCAATAATTACAATATGTACCATACCTGCAAAAGTTACCATCACGGTTAAGTTTCACCAAAAGTTAGAATTACATACAAATCTGAACAATTCCTAGTCCACCACAACCATCCATTCTCGCATCTACTATTTCAAGTCAAAAACAATTTCGCCCGGGGTTGTAAAATTAAACTAAGTTAAATTACATTGCCAGAAGCTTGAAATAAATATTTTGTGTACAGACCAAATACGATATGCTAAAATAAATGAAATTTCCATATTAGACCGATTTATACCTCGTTTAATAAAATACGGTTGTTTCCAGATTATATATATATATATATATATATATATATATATATATATATATATATATATATATATATATATATATATATATATGTATATATATATACATATATATAAAATATGTTGGTACGACCCAAACATAGCATGAAAAGAAAAATAAAATATAACAAAACGTTATTGCTAATATTGTAAGCAATGTCCTTGAAAGTGGGGTTTATATCGAGCTCTAATTTCATACAGTATTCTGCCTGTTGCAAGTTTGATACTCTATTTGTCTCTGAACCAAATATTCACGTCTTGAATTGTACCCCAAATAGTCTGGCATTTACCTGATTTTCGGATTGCGTACCGAATTGTTTGAATCCACTGTCATCATGATTTCGCCAAATATTTCGATATCCTGGTAAGGATATCTTTTTCAATGCAAAGCGCCGCACCAATGAATCGAATAAAGTTGCTGGAAATTATTCCTCCATACAAACCTTTTCAGAATATGGGATATTATATATTTCGCAGTGGTAGATGTGTACCTATAGGGTATTTTATAAATCCCTTTCAGTTACTATTGACTTCCAAAGTGTGCTTGAAATATGACAGGGTACTCAGAATGTCGTATAATTATTAGATTCTGTTTCACTCAAAAATGCATAAATAGTACGAAGAGAACGATTCTGCAACAATTGTTAAACCCTCGCTATCCAGTAGCACATGTAAATAGTCATCACCTATTTAAATGAAAGCAAACGACAATAAAAGCAACAAATCCACGTTATTTTGATTAAAATTCTTGAATAACAAAGCCATTTATTTGCCTCTAAGTTACTACTTGCAATTTGAATTCAATTAAAAAAATAGTATGGAACTACCTATCAATTAAACCTAGCAGGAGAGATGTCAATTTAAATTTATGAAGTTAATTTAATCAAGTCGATTACAGAAGAAATATGTAAATTAAGATTACAGTAATTCTTATATTACAAAAACACTTGAATTTATGCCATTCTCCGGGGATTCACTTAGTGCCGTATTTTAAAGTGAAGATTTCATCTAGCCCAGACAAGTTTGAAAAAACTTGCAATAAAATCGTTTATTTAACAGAAGATTTGTCCAATAAACTGCGCTACAATTTTAACTTGAGTAGCCGTATTTGTTAATTATTAAAAATAACGCCTATCTTAAATTTTATTCACTACAACTTCCAGATAAACAGTTTGGACTTGTTCTAAAATAAATAACGAGGAAACAATTAAAGTAGTTTACAAAAAAGTCTTGGAGCAAGTCTACATTGTATCGTAAGCAAGCGTGCAAGTAGAAGAAAATTATTAGTATTTCTAAAGGCTGATTAGATATTTGATAAACTGTGACCATATTCTATCAATTTTCTAAAGTACAAAAGTTTTCCTGTTTAAAACGCAAGCTCTAGTCATCCTATTTTGCTTGAAAAATAGAAGCAAAAACGCTGTTTAAAATTATAACACGCACCGTTTTGCTTCCAGAGATGCAAAAAGTGACAACTATATATTCTATAATCTCATCTTATTTGACAACAATTATTAAAACCATAATCAGACTTTATCTACGTAAAACAAATAGTTACAAATATGAATTTGATTAACGCGCAACATTAGTAAAGAGGCGTGTACGCTTCACCCTTTCAACTGATTGGCTGGAAAAATAGACCACAAGTATACGTATTGTCGGTACGTATAAGTCGGTTCACTTAAATAGGCCAAAAGAAAGATATCCCGAAATTTTAAATAAAAGGAGCATGGGATATGTAAAGCCCTATCGTTGAACCGGGGCGCGAAAAATTTGGATTTGTTGGCAAATCTCTGGATATCGTATAGTTATTGAAATAAATGGCAAAATTAAGAAGCATATGCACACACCTAGTCTCAGTTATAAACGAAATACTGTTTTTTGGCATCATGCATTTTTACACGACTTGATATTTATATTTAATGATATACGTGCAATAAATATCTTAATTTCACACACCATGTTCGGTATGTGCGAACTAAATCTCATGCGGCATCCTCAAAATTAGACGTTCCCACCTGTTAAAATATAAAATGTGGAAAAATTTCTAATATGGTTACAGTGGAACTTTGTTTATTAGATTGGATAGATTAAGTTTGTTGAAAGATGCATTTTAAAAATGTCTGCTACAGAGTTTACGAACGCCAACGCAAATCACATTCTATATTTACTGCACTTTATAGCCATTTCACTTTTTTATTATTTCGTAAAGTTTACACTTATCTATAAGTTTTGGCAGGTAATATTTAATGACTAAAATATTGTGCACAATATCAAATTCCCTATTATACAATGTCTTAGCTAAACATTTTTTCAATAAAAAGTGATAGTTGCAGTTGAAATGTAATTATTGCGCAGTCCAGGTTTTCAATACAATAAACCATCAGTTCAACGTTTGAGCAACACACCAATGACAAGTTAGAATATCACTCTCTTCGTTTTCAACTATAAATCGATTATTCTAATGTTATTTATTGTAAGGATTAAACACATTTTCTGCACACACCCCACATTCACAGGCCAAAAACTATCATTCAACACAACGATAACATGTTTTTGCTTCACTAAATATTTCCCGTATTTTTCGATCCTACGTGCAAATAAACATATCTGGCTTGATTGATACCAGGACCAAATATATCCAAAGGCGATATTTCTAGTTTAGCTAGCCAATAAAAAATGAATTGAATGTATGAGCATCACAACCAAATTGTTCTTTCTATCTGCGCTTCATTCAACTTCAAATTTGTCAATCTCTCAATGACATACTGACACACAAATTGAATAGTTTAGCTTAAAGGACATAGGTAAATAACGAATAAAAATCAATCGCACATTTATAGACATATTAAACGTTAAAATAATCTATCATTAAAATATGCATATGAACCTTCAAAGTTTTAATCAGATAAGGGATTTTCTATCAGCTACAAAGGGTTAGTCAAGCATTTGACAATTTCATGCATCACTTTTAGATTTACTTTCATAATTCGTTCCAAGAATCAATCAATTCACCTCGAAAGCATACACATCGCGATCTGTGACTATCCAGCTAGAACAATTGTCTGGCGCAAAAATAACACGATTTCGGATTTTGCTAATTTCTTAAATGAATATGCTAACGTAATATGTGTTTCTGTGTGTGAACCTGACAAAATTTAAATTTTGAGGTAAAATTAGTATGCACACATCAAACTTAATTTCATTTAATACGCCTAGTTATCTGCTCAACTGAACAATATTTTAATTGAAAAGGTCATTTAAATTGGTTATACAATTAAACAATACTTGGTATAATTATGTACAAAAAAGAATGCTAACTCAACAGGATTAAAAAGAATATGTTTTCAAGATTACTGAAATATTCCTCAATAAACATGGAAGACTGAACTCACAATTATACATTTAAATAAGGTAAGAGTCAAGTTAGTAACACATCATGTAAAATATCTTTAATAATGTACAGCCAAAGAGCGGACAACTTCGCTTCTAAATCATTATAATTTTGTAGAAATCTCACGATCATTTTGCGAATGATTTACGCTCATTAAGAAGCAATCTAACCATGAATTGGTTAGGAAATACGATTTGTCTATTCAAATAAAAATAACAATAGGTTGCAATAGCACAGTTCCCGTGGAGTAAGAGATTAGTTTTCGTTGTATTTCTTTTTCAATATTGAATTTATACTAAGGATATAATTTATTAAATTATACATTAAAATTGTAGGGTATCATATAACGCTTTATCAAACTATTAAATTTCAAATTATTATGACTTTTCAGATTAGCGACGTCTGACAAATAATAACGAATCGAAGGTATCTATTAAAATTATTTTATTGAAAGTTGTACAAGTTGCAAATCCTTTCCAAACATGTAATGTCACTAACCAGACATGCTTAAATTGAGCAGATATCTTTGTAGAGGATCAATTATTCACGGGTTCGATATAGGCCAACTCCAGTGTTTCATGCACAAACCGATTGCCCAATAACAAAGTGTCTGTAGTCTTAAACAAGTCTTGTAAATGTTAACACCGATAAAAATATTTTATGCGAGCAGAAAAATTAATTTTTATTCTCTCTCTCACACACACACACACACACACGTATATATATATATATATATATATATATATATATATAGAGAGAGAGAGAGAGAGATTACTTGTCTATTGAAATTTACATAAGATTGGAGCTTTTAACACGTCGATAGCCTTCTGTTGGAATGATATGAGATCTAATAAAAATAATAATCCCGCAGTGGTAAAAGTTTGAAGCAGCGGGACGCACAAGAGAATCCTGGGGAAAGCGGTCGATAATCAGGAAAAAAGGTAAATAGAAATATTTTATTTTAATTAAAAAAAAGGCATTCTTTGTTCCAGCAAACCCCAATATATATTTAAGCATGGTAAATAAATCTTTGCTGTCATTCTTTCCACTTAGAATTGGCACTTATGTCACTGAAGACGGCAATTTTGTATTAGGCACTGCGCACCTAGTAAGAAATTCGTTCAGTTGTGACCAGAAGGATAAACCAAAGGCAGCATTAACGCAAAGTATAATCTCATGCACATTCGTTTCGTGCTCACTGGCGACTCATCAGTAGGAGTCGGAACTACGCCCTTTTACCACTATAAATTTGAACAAATTTGTTAATATTTGCGCAACACTTAATACATAACTGCATATATATTAGGTCTTCGCCATAATCAGTTAACTAAATAAGTGAAGCTTTTGAAAATTTATGGAAAATTTTAGCCCGTCTACATGAAAAAGTTATGGTGAACACCGTTTGAATATGCATGAGCAGCAATACTCCCTTTCGCGAATACAATAGTAACTATGAAAACCATTTGGATGGACACGAAATTCCGTCAGTTTTTAATTCCAACTCGACCAGTTAGATCAGATATTTTTGTTATGTTGTTCGACGACTGGTTAAATACAATGGGGTTGGTGTTTACTTTAACCTCGCAAACTTGATTTAAAGCTTATTAGGATTCGTCGCAATTTAAGTCGATGTTTGCCCTATTGAAAGTTAAGAGGCCACAGATCTGGATCGAAAAATTTCAAGACCATATACGATTGCAAAATTTCTCATTAGAAGTATAAATTTTTGCATGTGTCAGTTCAGGAATTAACAGGTCGTTCTGTTGCAGTCCAATAGAGTTTTGCCAGACGAATTACCTTAAGCCGAACTTTAAATGGCAGGCATTGGATCACATCTGGGCCAAATATTTGAAAATGTTTTCTAGGTTATACAGGCAAAAAATATTGCCTGTTAGGCTTCCACTTGAAACCTTGGCACATATTACGCAATTGTTTTCTAACCTGGCGGATCTCTTGCCAGGTTTGCAACTGGATGATGTCATCAGTCGTGTGTTGCTTGACCCTAATAGATATGGTGCTCTGGCAAGTTTGACTCTAAAACAAAATCTAAGTACCAAAAAATTTAGTCGTGACGATCATTAATTCAGAATCAACAGCAATACAGATGTAATTATAATCAACGATGTGCGGTTGCTGAATTAGCTCGGTTAATTCTTTGCGCTTAATATAGCGGGATTATGTGGGGTGACAGGAGACAGTGGTTTGGAAACATTCTACATATGTTAAGACACCTGCCTCTATGGAAGATAACATAAGAAATAAATTGCTTATTGGACAAAGTCCACCACCACATGAAAACTAAAACCCGATGTGTTGTCCAAAATTATTGGCATACTAGTGCTCTACATTATGGGTCTAAGCAAGAGGCTCCGTGTACTACCCTTCAAGGTGATCAGAATCGGACGACACTCGATGAAAAAATGTTAGAGAAACCATGTCCCGTGTAAGGACGTTTATTTAATTGAAAAAGTTTCAAATGCTTCAACAGACAGGCTGAGATTATGCAATTGGATGCCAGATCCGATGATTCGAGTTGCCCATTTCCTATCGTTAATTAAATTTTTACTAATTATATACCAAAATATTACCGTTAAGTTTAGATTTTAAACAAAATTAAAACAAACAGCCTGAAAACTATACACTCGATAAGTAGAACTCTAGTGTATTTCGAAGGAAGAAGGTTTTCAGTATGTAGGAAAGAGTTTCGAATCCATAAGTAAACGATATTCAAGTCCCCTGTGTAGCAATAGCCACCTTCGAGACTAAGAACGCATCAAGGGTCCTATATTGGACTGACATTAATTCAAAGGAAAGTACTTGCAAAAGCGCCCGTATTAGGATGAAGTAGTTAGCACAATGATGGAAGCAGACATCGAGCTGAAGTGAAAACAAAATAAGTTTTTTTACTAAATCGATGCTCCTTATCCGAGCAAAATACTATATATACTTGAATAAAAATAAAGCATGTGTGGATTGGAAACGTTGATTCAAGGGCAGACTGCACAAATGGACAACTTGTCTGTAGAATTAGTTATAATTAAATCTCGTCTGGATGATACATTGAAAATAAATACCGATGGAATCCGCGTACATGACCCAACCAATATAGGTGGACACAACACCCTGCTTATATCAAAAGTCCTCGGGCTTACTGTTTATTGCCTTAGTCCTTTGCTAGGATCAGATGACGTTAAGAAACCACAACGATTATATGGCACTGAGCTTAAAAAACCTCGCATCCATAACGGTTGAAATGCAAGCGATTTCAGTTGTCCGTGTATTCGAGCCATTCTCATCCGTGATTTTAGCTTCAATGGTTCAATTTACGAAAAGTAATTGGCCAAATTTAAGCGGCAACTGATTTTCAGCACTTACAGGGGACGAATAGACCTCATTCTCTCACCATCCCTGGCCTACGCGATATGTTTTTGCGACAAAAGTAAATTTTTTTACTATATTTGACTTTGAGCCGGGCATTTTACAAATGGGCAATCAATCCGAGAACTGCGGTAAATTGCCGGTGCTGTTACAACAAATTCATCACATAATTTATCGGCACCATTGTGTTTTAAGACCACGGGTAAGGTGTTCCAAAAATGGTGAACTCCTTCGTGATCAGTTTAGTACTGTTTGTTGCGGAGAACTAAAATATATGCAAGTATGTATTAGGTGTTGCAAACCTAGTAACAAATTAGTTCAGTTGTGACCAGAAGGATATACCAAAGGCAGCATGAACGGAAAGTATAATCTCATACACATTCGTTTCGTGCTTACTGGCGACTCATCGGTAGGAGCCAGTATTGCGCCCACTAACCACTATATATTTTGGTCAAGAATGTTGGATAATAGGACGGTACAATCTCCTAGACGAATGTGTAAACCTGCAATAGTGAAGATAACATCGAAAATGCGACTTCCACGCTAACTCACTCTGTATAATATATATATATATATATATATATATATATATATATATATATCGATCAATTTAATTTTAACTACAACGTACGCTAACAATGAATTTTTTTGGACAATTATGGAAAAACTGTTGCGGGTTCTGGAACAGCAGTTGCTGTCAAAAGCTCAAGAATGACGAATAATTTATAAACCTGAATGAGTTCAGGTTCGTCAGTAAATGCGAACACTTCGTCATTCGGTTTTCGCAGATGATTGTATGTCGTTAGACTTGCACTTACATTCTTAGCAGGATTATCCGATAACGACCAGAAGAAAATATCTATCACAGTTTATTGGCATGATGAATTTAAAATTGTCCCTAACTCGCGATGATATTGGTCGATATGAACATCCTTTTTCAAAATAACCAGTGTTGAAATGCAGTTTCGATGGGAAGATGATGCCAAAGCAGCGTATTCCCAATGCAAGCAAAAACAGTTAGACGCAACTGTGGCAATATACCACCTTTAAGACAAATAATGAACAAAGGGTCTTATCTAGGGCAGACATTATTTCAACAGAAATTCCTCGCAGAAGCGCCCGTATTAGAATAAAGCAGTCAGCCCAATGAGAAAAACAGACTTCGAACTGAACTGAACATAAATTAATTAATGTGTAAATTTGTTTCATTAAATCGATGCTCGTTGTGCGAGCAAAATTCTATATATAATTGAGTAAAAATAAAGCATTTGTGGTACATTTAAAATGTCTTCTGATGGGTTGGAAGCGTTGATTCAGGCATTGACTTCTCAAATGAATAATTTAACTGCAGAATTAGGCATAATTAAGGCTCGTCTAGACAATACGCTAATAATAAACACTGACGACATACATGTACGTGGACCATCCAACATAGGTGGACATAACAGAAACTAATATGAATTTTCCAAAAGGATGCATTTCAATAGTGGCAGACGTCGTAGATGCAGACATAGGCATATCCTTACAAGCCGACAGTTGCCAAACACAATATGTAAATCGCATTGTCACGAAATTGATTCCAAATTATATCGTCACCAAAAAAAGAGCAAATAAAAAGTTTGAATATATTATCATTGATTTGATAAGAAAAAAGAAACAACTTGTTAACGTTTTTCATGAATGTGAGTGGAACAAGTTATAACAATACCAAGATATTTAGCAATTATTGAAGCTTGTCTAAGTGAAATGGTTATTGTGAACTTCCATGGAATAAGCAAACACAACTCACTTTGCGGTATAAAATGGGGAGTAAAAATCGTCAACTTTGGAATTGAAATTGTGTTTTAATGCATACTACTTAATTCAGTTTAAGCAGTTCAAAGGAAATAGATGTAATCACATAGTTAATGACACAGAATAACTTATTGAGAATATTGAAATAGACATCCTAATTCTCTACCAAATAAATGATTTATTAATCCTCTTCAATACAAAATATAGATGCATGGACACACACACGCAAACATACACACAAATATATTTATGTATTATTGGGCTCTCGGCAAGTGCTTGCCAGTTTTGCCGAGACCAGGGAACGAACTGAGACACATCGTATTAGGTGTCCTACACTTAACATGCAAGCAGGCTGAACCGCTTATTTCAGTCGATTTTCAATTATATGGAAACTATTACGTTGGTTCTTCCTTCAGGTGGAGTCTAGTTCGCGAAGCTTTTGATCTCAAATTAAAATTTGCCACCAGCAATCTACAATTTTAGTCCATACACCATGCCACACTAGCAAATGGTATAGAATTATTGATTTTTATCGTGTGATTTTCCTACATATATTTTGGCAGTTCAATTCTACGCATTCCGTAAAAATGAAATTCATCATGCATCTCATTTTCATCCTTATTTGACACAATTCAAGTAGTGAACAAGTTTTTCGCTATCGCCGCTCAAATAGGGGCACCTTTGATTTGTGTTCCACGCTCATTTAGTGCACCAGCCAAGCCACACACTATATGCACTTTTCAGTTATACACCAACTTGTTTTTTTTTAAATGCAAGATCTAAAAGCAAATGCGACGCACTTTGGGCCCTATTCGCTGTAAAATCTGGAGAGAATTTCAAGGGATCCTGACAAGGACGAAATCATTCTGCTACATATAATCAAATTTCTGCCAGTTAAACATCGATTCAACACATATTTATATGTATATTTTTGCGGGCTTAGAAACGCATAAGTCATGTGACGAAAAGGTGTTTAATGCTAGTATCACAGAAACACGGAATTTAACAATGTAGACACGTGTTTTTAGTGTTCTACTTTTGAATATATAGTTCGT
Source organism: Eudiplozoon nipponicum (assembly GCA_029291075.1). Taxonomy (NCBI): domain Eukaryota; kingdom Metazoa; phylum Platyhelminthes; class Monogenea; order Mazocraeidea; family Diplozoidae; genus Eudiplozoon; species Eudiplozoon nipponicum. The sequence goes on from JAQBSW010003980.1 coordinate 51,096, forward strand.
CTAATAATGCGTACGTCTTGTCATGCAATTTGGGTAGAATTATGGCAGGAATCACTTACAATACTGTTTATATATGTGGTATCTATTGCTAAAGCAGTTTTCATAAAATAATGAAGTTTTTAAAATATACACCACTAAAAAAGAGTAGCTACAAAAATAATCACTAAAACACAGTTAATTGACGAAATTCTGAATACTACCTGTTCGTTTAATTCAACTTTAGTTATTATACTTTCATAGTGTTGACGAGGTAAAAAAATACACATAAAATAAGCTCTGCATTTTGCAACGACTGAAGAACAAATACATTCCGGGGAATGAATCGACAGGATTAGCCACAAATGTGTTGTTATTATAGCCTGAAGATAGCGCATTATAAGAAACGCTTTTATTACACTGAGCTATTGTTCCTCCAAATTCGGCAAATCAAATTTAAATGTTGCCAAATGATGTCCGGATAGTCTTCATTGATTGGGATTTTATTTCCATAAAACACTTTTAAACATTAACCAACTAGATGATTCTATATCATATAGTAAGCCAAACTAATTACGATTTTTAAAATCGCTTTGAGATGAAATTAGAGTAATTAGAGAAAAGATACTTTGAATGATCATCCTATATTTTGAATAATAATATCAATGAATCGGTCTGAGATAGTGTCTTATCACACAAAATATATAATATCTGTCTCGCAATGACAAAAAAATTAACAGGTTTGGCCATTAGATTGAACTTTAAAATTCTTGTTGTACAAAAATGCAAAAATGGGTAAATTTATGTATGCAATATATATTGCGTATCATGAAATAAATTTCTTCAAATCAAGTTGGCGACCTTGAAGTTAACACCAATCGCATAGCATTTAACCAGTCATCAGAAAAAAAACAGTCAGTCACACGTATTGAGGTGTTTTGAGTTTGCATGATCATTATCAGAGTACGACGGCCAACATAACAGCGTGGATCAAACCGTGGATCCCATATGGAAAAAAATAGATATGGGGCTCTCATCTCATGTAGTCTCATGGGGTGTACTTGAATGGAAGTAACCCTTGCAATTTCCAGCGTCACGAACATTTAGTTTGCAGCTTTGCCACATATATATAGGTAATTCAATTGAACAATCATTGATAGGCGATGTATATATATATATATATATATATATATATATATATATATATATATATATATATATATACATATTTATAACAATTAAACAATCGGTGATTTCGCAGGTGGTGGTAAAATTTCTTCAAATCATGTTTGTGAGCTTAAAGTAAATACGAATCGAAATTTATTATTCCAGTCGTCGAATAATATAGCAAACATACCGTGAGTCACACGTACTGACGCGTTTTAACCTTCCATGATCGTCATCAGAGTACGACGGAAAACTGACTAGCGAGAATCAAACCGCATTGCAAATATATGGGAAGCAAATTGCAAATGCGTCTTCCACCTCTATTATTCACGAATAAATTGTACTTGACCGGAAAGAGGTGAGAGCCTCATAAGCAATTTGCTTTCCGTATATATGCATTGCAGTTTGATCCTCGCTAGTCAGTTTGCCGTCGTAATCTGATGACAATTATGGAAGTTCGAAACGCGTTAATTCGTGTGTCTGGCGGTAGTTTTGCTTTGTTTTTCGACGACTGGTTAAATATAATTGGATTGGTATTTACTTCTAGTTTGCAATCTTGATTTAAAGAATTTTACCACCACACGCGTAATCATTATTTATTATAAATTTGTTCAAATAGGAACAGACGTATTTGCCCTAATCAACACTAAAACACGTTATAATCTAATGTACACAGTTTTTCGTACTTACTGCCGACTAATCAGTAGGGGCCGGTACTAAGCCCTTTACCCAGTATGTTTTAGATAAAAATTGTGGAAAAGTTGGACGGTCCAATCTCCTATTCGAATGTGTTTTCAAGCAGTACTAGTGTTAATTTCAATTCAATACTTCGGCAATTTGTCCCAGAGTCAAATCAGTATATTTATTATATACGGAGCCGGTAATGGGTACCAACACTATAGTTGCCGTTTCGGAACATGGTTCCCCTATTTTGGTTGCCCAGTCGGTGCATGGTACAAACAAAATGTATTTCTAGATATGTTAAATTTCACAAAATTTGTGTTTGAATGTGTAAAAAGACGATTGAGAATAATAGCTTTGGATAGTAAGGGAGTTATGTGCTTTTCATTGTATGCCGTTCTAATGAATACACGTAAATTAGTGAAAAAGCAAAACTCCAGTTCATGGAAACCGAGTGAAATTGACAACACCTAGAATTGCAAGTATGGATCAGGAGTAAATTTATTATTGCAAACCATCAAATTGAATAAGTTGCCAACTAAAACTTTTTCACATATTTTCGAATTTGTCAATTTGCACATATTTAACAGTTTTCCCCACATTTGTGAGCTTTGAAAGCAAATCTGTAGGTGTTAAAATATATTTGGGAACTTCATTCTGGGTAAGATTTTTCAAGCTTATGTATAATTTTTGTTTGTATTTTTGTTCTTTGGTAAACGCCTTGATTAATGACATTTTAATTTTTCCGTGTTATTCATGACCATTTAATTACTGATCGTGTGTACGGCTGTAAACATCATCTACTGAAACAAATTATGAAAGTTTATTGAATTCTACAATGTAAATCGATTTTAAACACAGCATTATCACTAATATTTGTTTTTTGAGGGTAGAAACTGGTCTTATTACGCAATATGCGGTTAAAATTTATTTCACGCAATCCAGACTCCTATATTTACTCACTACCGTGTTTTACATTTTGCAACTGTTTTTCTGTCTCAATAATAGTAGAAAAATAAATTGTCCCAAGCCGCATAGCTTCATTCTGAAAACAAAATTGCAACACGTAGTTTTAAAAAAATCCTTATTCATCCTCGAATGCAAAATATGGATGGGCAATTTTTAATTATGTCGGATGAAACTGTTTTTATTATATAGTGGTGCATAACTATACAAAGTATTGCCTCATTAACTTCGTTTTCCATTTCTGTTAATGTTCAATTATATTTCTATTTAGACTGGTGTACTAACAAATCAAAATATCAATTACTTAACACTATTATTGTACACACAAATTATATCAAGCTTTATGTTCAAATTGTTCCAAACCTGAATAACTTGGAGTATACTATATCGATTAGAAACACCGTCTAAAACATTCTCGATAATATTCATTAATATTGTCATTCAAATTATCACCATGACAAGTAGAAAACGAAGTAGTATTTTTGAAGTAGTTATAAACCAAAACACACTTAGATGGGCTGTAAAAAATTATAGTATTGCATATAGTAAAATTAGCAATATTACTATTATTAAAAGTAAAATTTAATTAATATTATTATTAGCAATGGGAACACAATATTTTCAAATATTATTTTTAGCATTAATACTAGTAGTATTAACAGAGTATGTGTTAGCACTATTATTATTATAATTAGTTGTAGTAGTAGTAGAAGTACTAATATTGATATTAGATGCATTAACACGATTAGTTGCACTATTAGAAGTAAAATGATAAGTAACAATTCTAATACCACTACTGTCACATAAATTAATAGTAGTTGTTGAAGAACAAGTAATAGTTTGTTTTTGTATTAGTAGTAGTGGCATTAGCAGCATTATTAGTAATAATAGTAATATTACTAGTATTAATATTAGTAGTATTAGTAATAGTAGTAGCAATATTACTACTACTAGTAGTACTATTAGTAATAGTTATGGTAGCATTAGAATTAATAGTCGAATTAGAAGTAGGAATAACAGTTTTAGTATTATTATTATAATGATTATTATCAGTAGTAGTAGTAGTAGTAGTAGAAGTAGTATTAGTATTTTTTAGTAGAACGCCGAGTGGTTTTTCTATAATTAGCAAGAAGTGTTGTAGCAGTACTTCAATCAATGTTTCTTTAATTGTGGTACCTATATGTATGTATGGCAAAAGCTGCAAACAGTTAATGTTCGTGAATGCATAGAAATTGTGCATCCGATATTTCCAGTCAATTACAGTGTGTGCAAAACTATTAGAGGCGAGAGCCGTATATCTAATTTTGCTTTCCGTATACATGCATTGGTTTTTGATCCTTGGCAGTCAATTTGCCGTCGTTCTCTTTTAATGATCATGGAAGGTCGAAACGCGTCATTGCGTGCAACTGGCGATAGTTCTGATATGTTGTTCGACGACTGGTTAAATACAATGTGTTTACTTCTAGCTAGAAAACCAGATTTGAAGAATTCTTACAACCACCCGAGCACTCACTGATTGTTTATTTGTATTACTTGATGCTTTTTAATGAAAATTTGTTATACTATTCAACACAGTTCATTATACTTACATTCTGTCTTGTGTCATACTTATTGTGACATGGTCGACATTTCTTGTAGTATTTTGCATTCCCACGTTTCCGGTTTTGAGTTAAGAATTCATAGTCAAGCTTAGCAACATCACGCTTAGTGAAACCAACCTTACACCTAGAATAACAGCTATTAGTGTGATGATTCTTGTCTAGCGGCAAAGATTGTACAATGTAAATCAGATCTCCCTGGGTTAACTGTTAAAATTATTTTATATGCTATTGCATATTATACGGTGTTTTATTAAAATGATTTAGCATCTTTCTATTGCCATATTTCCTAAATTTGACGAATAAATTAGCCATGCTGTCTATGAACGATCATTTTTCATTTCTATTATCAGTACCCGGTGTCTTCAAGTAAACATATTGCAGTACTAGTTTGCATAATAAAAAATTTAAAGATTTTGTTCAGACTAACTTATTAAATTTATCTTATCTTAAAAGGAGATAATTATGTTTTTTTGAAGTTTCATAGATTTGCATGGATTCGTTTAACGATTTCCAACAATTCCAATTATAAATCTGAAAGAACGAGAAAAATTCTAATTGAAGATTAAGTAAAATAGAAGGGAATAATGAAGTTAATCATATGTTTGAATTTTTTTAAAAGTGACGATAGATTGAAACATGGGTTGCGAAATATTTTAGAAATGTGAATTTACATTAGAATTGAAGTAGATTTCGCAAAGTACGTGGAATAAAACTTATTTGTAGTTGTAAAATTGAACTCTAAACGTTGTTAAAAACAATAAAAAATAATTAAAGTACTGATATTTAATGCGAAAGCGATTGTTGAATGTTGGCTCACAAGAATTTGAACTAATAATTCTGCAAAATTTTCAGAAGTTTTCATATTTTTATCAACGTTGAAAAACTTGTCTACGAATTTTGCAAAGTACATAAGTAAAAGCGGCAGAATTTTATCCTTTAACCGTATATTTGTAAATTTTAAATGATTAATTATGACAACGTTAATTTGAAATTGTTTTGCAGACATTTAAAGCGCAGCACCGACATATGTACGCACGCTCTTCCAAGCCCAGGAAAATGTACAATAACTATTAAAGCAAAATTGGATCAAATAAGGGGAAATACTTTGCTGTTAGAAAACATTATATCTAAGATATTCCTTACTTGGGTAGCAAAATTATTATTACTCAATTTCTGCTAAATTGTTTCCTTATATTTCTTCTGAAATAAGTGTAAACTACCAAAGGTTCTCACGTGTGAATCACAAGATGAATATTGACATTAACTTATAAACCAATATATTTTTCATACCTGCAAGTAAACCTTGCAAAAGTTTAAATGTAGAAATTCTTCTACTTAGAACCAAACCACACGACATATTTCAATTATAGCATATAGTGACGAATATTTACCGCACATACACAAAGTAATTAATTTTATTTAGATATAGAATGTTAAAATTGCAAGCAAATATTAGATCTTTTGCGTTTTGAATTATGTCGTCATTATTAGTTAAGCAGCCCAAAACTGATATCAATTTAATCATCACAATAGAAGGCTAAATTAGTAAAACTTTGAAAATAGACAGATTTAAAATAAATTTTACGTCGTTATATATGTATAAAGTAAGGAAAATTTTGTTGCTTATGAACAACTTTCCAATTAATTTGTGCAGTCAATCGAATAAAATGTTCATTTGACAAGCAATGCAAACTTATCGCCAAATATAAACTTCAAAATGTTTGTCCATAAACAGCTTCCAGACTCTCACGTGCAGTGATATAATCGGCAACAAATCAGTTTACATATCTTTTAGCATGATAGTGAAATTATTGCATATCTAGAATATTGAAAGCTAATCACTATTTCTCTAATATTCTCAAAAATAGTCTGATTAATCGCAAACAATACCCTAATAGCTCTATAGCGAATGAAGATGATAAGGTATATTTTACTAGTAGTGGTTTCAAAGAAAAAAGTTGCTTTTGTATACAGAGATAGTACGAACTGGATAAACAACAAACGAAGTTGGCACTACGTACAAGACCCACTGTGTTCACACGTAAATATGATAGAAAAATCGTACGGTGAAACTGTTAGAAGGAAGAACTTTATATAAAATTTTTTTTTAAATTTAAGAATAAGAAGATAGGATAGTCGTCGATTACAGTAAAATACTCACACGTACAAACGTTAATATTATCTTACATCGATGTATTTGACATAAATGGTGCAATTTGCTTTGATAAGAATAAAGGATCCAACATTAAATAATGTGACTTCATGAATTTGCCAAGTAAACCTATACTATCGATAGCGAAAAAGCGTCGTTGAATACATTTTCAGCCCAATTGTGAATTATGTCAATACGCCCTCATCTAGATGACTGCACCTTCCAAATGAAACTCTTCAATTGATCAAAAGCTTAATGAGTACCGGACAGAGTTCCGACTACAAGTGACCACTGGACACTGAGTACGAAAGTGCTGCGACGATAGGATCATACCTCTTTAAGATCTTTATGCATAATCCTATTTCATCTTTAACCCTTAATTTCAAATTTTTCTGCATATGTTTGCTATTATTGAGAAATTCACGAAGTTCTTGTACCAACTTTGCCTTTTACCACAATAGAGCTTTTGTTTTAAATTGTAACTATTTTACAAAAATGCCTATTTGTGTTGTCAATTTTAATATTCCCAACGCAGTTCCATTTTTAAACAGCACTTTTTCATCTGTGTGTTTAGTTTAAAAATAAATTGCTTATGTCAATCATTTTGGAAGAATGAAACATTCGGGTAAGCATACAGTTACCAATACACACCCAGAACCAAAACAAATTACGCTACACATATCGACAAAAAGGTTAAATTGAAAAAAAATGATATCTTTCAACGCATGATTAAATAATAAAAACGATGTTACATTGATTTAATTTTTGCTACAAAATTCTCCATCTACGTTATTTATTATTTAAATATAGAAATTAATTAATCAACTTGGCGGGGTATCATTGCTGTAAAGGGCATTTTGTTTCACAAAATAAATTGAAAACAGGTCTATAGCAAATAAGATGGACCTTAGAACGTTTCGTGTCAATAATAAAATTACAGCTTAGGAATACTATGACCGTCAATGTTACGGACATATTAAATTGCAATTGTAGTCGGTAATTGTGATTAGATAATCTGTGCGATTAAGATTTCCCAATTGAATAATGAACAATTTGCCCCACAATGATGCCTTCTTCGGCAGATGTGGGGATTTCGAAAGGCTCATCGAAGACAAGAATCCTGTCGAAAATGTTTATATTCAGTCAAAATAAGCGAAAATTAGGCGTATTTTATGAAGTAAGATCGAAACTATGAATATGCAATGAACTTAAAGGCCATACTTTGTTATGAATTAACTCTACATTTGCGAATCTAATAACATATTAGTTCAGTTGTGACCAGAAGGATAAACCAAAGGCAGCATCACCGGAATGTATAATCTCATGCACATTCGTTTCGCGCTTACTGGCGACTCATCAGTAGGAGCCGGTATTACACCCTTTATCCACTATATATTTGGGTTAAGAATGTGTGATAATAGGACGGTACAATCTCCTAGACGAATGTGTAAACCTGCAATAGTGAAGCTAACATCACTTAAAGTCAACGACAATGCGACTTCAACGCTAACTCACACTATATAATATATATACCGAGTGTGTAAAGGATGCTAACCCTATAGCTATTGTGTTAGTAACCGATACCGACATTATTGTACCGAAAAGGTACATGGTACTAAAACTATAGTTTCCGAGTCGGTACATGGTACCAACCTGATGGATATCAATTTATGCTATAGTTCACCGAAATTGAGAATTACAACAAATTCTAAACACCTGTTACTCCAGTAAATCCGTACACTCTGGCCTTGATCGATATCAGTTTTGACATTTCGCGGTAAGCATGACATCATTCAATTCAATATATAACGGTTAAATACTGTTTGTGGCGGAGAACTAATATATATGCAAGTATGTATTATGTGTTGAAAACCTAATAACAAATTAGTTCAGTTGTGACCAGAAGGATAAACCAAAGGCAGCATGAACGGAAAGTATAATCTCATGCACATTCGTTTCGTGCTTACTGGCAACTCATCAACCGCAAGGTGTTGAAGTCGCATTGTCGTTGACTTTATATGTCGTTAGCTTCACTATTGCAGGTTTACACATTCGTCTAGGAGAATGTATCTTCCTATTATCCCACATTCCTCACCCAAATATATAGTGGTTGAAGGGCGTAACACCGGCTCCTACTGATGAGTTGCCAGTAAGCACGAAACGAATGTGCATGAGATTATACTCTCCGTTCATGCTGCCTTTGGTTTATCCTTCTGGTCACAACTGAACTACTTTGTTACTAGTTTCGCAACACCTAATAACTATTTGCATACAAACAGTATTTAACTGTTATAACACTTTAGTTGTTGATCTGTTTGAAAAATTCGTAAATTCTCCTCTCTCTTCTTTTGGACTTTTCTTGCATAAATCACCATTCTCTAAATTTTGTGTAAATTATTTACGTTTCTTATGAAACGATATAAAAATTTTGTAAAATACTAAAATCAATGTGAAAATAAAGTAACTCTTGTTGACTAACAAACTGTTCAATTTCTTTTGAATTGAGAAGGCGCATTGTGATATAAAGGTGAGGTAGAATTTAAATAACTCACTGTGAGTTGATGTTTAATTTTAGAACTTTGGTGTTTCCATGCGGAAGGTGCGTACAATGTCTACAGAGAGTTTATTTACGACCCACCGTTTTTAGTGAACCAACAGTTTCATTATAATAAACAACACTTTCTTGCCTTATTGTAATTGTCGTACAAACTATTAAAGTGAATCCCTGAGTAGATTATTAATTTGCAAATTTTTTTCCAGTACTGTATAATGAATATGTGTAAATATGTCAACCAGTCGTTTTATATTTGGTATTTGTGGAGGTGGAGTTTGGAGGCTGAATAGAATGGCGATGTGCGTGGTACTCAAAAATGAAAAAAGTCATGGTTGGTTAAATTGAGTTCTCTCATTATCTGTTCCATCATTTATTTGCATTTACAATATATTTGTATAGGAAACGAAAAATAAATCAATTAACCAGTTATCGTCCAAAATTTGCAATCTTTTTGTCTACGTGATATTCTATTCGAGTAGTGACAAATTAAAATTGTGAATAATGTTAATTCAGTAACCATCCAATTCCGAATATTTGTAGGAACAGCATTATTAACCAGTAAACATGACCGAGAGCATTTAAACTAGAAGCTTTTTAAAAATGTTATTAATTACCACATGAAAGGACATAACTGCCCAAGTACAATGCCGATTAATATTTCCACATACATATACTATTTCGTTGTCAACAGAAAATTGATTTAAAAAGGTGTGGCACAGTGAGGTAGAACAGCTATATCCAGGAATTTATTTAAAATGGGACATCCGGCCAATTTGAAGTACTTTCAGTTCTACAGTAAACAATGTCGAAAAACTAATGTAGATTTGCGAATCTATTTACTCGAATCAACAAGCACTGAAGATAAATATTCAAATTCATCATCACCATAATATTTTAACCCATAAACCATGAATTGCACAACTAAAAAACAATTTACTAGGTCCGAACACACATTGGACTAACCGCAACAAACATTGCAACGAATTTGAGACAAACTGAAAGAAAACCTCCTGCACAGATCTTTTCACAAACATCGTTAACGGCGGTAGAAATTGCACAAAAATATATGCGGTCAACAATGAAATCCGCATACGCTGCGCTGTTACCAAGGTAACCAAATGGAACTAAATAATATGGCGATACGAAAGACAGAATACCAGGGAAAACATTCGTACAAAGCGAAAAACATGTCAAGATGACTCCATCAAAACAAGTTTAAACATATCTCAAACCCAACGAACAAACGGACATTCACACAGACACATATGCATATGCACTCAAAAACCAATCCGCTTTAAACAATTAACAAGAAATAGAAGCAAATTATCAGAGAATACTATTTATCACCCTCATAATAAACTGAAGACTCAGATTATATATGAATGAAATATTGCAACATGTTGTTTCGTATTCTCGAAATAAAACGGCCATTATACACTTAGATATTAAATGTGTTTTCTCTTCCCAGATAGAATAAAATATGTAATTGTCGGAGGCATTGGCATTATTTAAATTTAAATAAATAAATAAATATATAAAAGCTGCAGATAATGTTCGTGACCGCATTGAAATTGTGCACCGAAGATTCCAGTTAGGTAAAACGTAACTGATACTACTAGAGGTGAGAGCAGTACAACTAATTCTCCTTTCCATATATCTGCATTGTGTTTTGAACCTCGTTAATCAGTTTAACGTCGTCTTCTGATGAAGGGTTTGGTGTCTATTTGAAGCTCGCAATCTTGATTAGAAGAAATAAATAAATATTACAATAATTGTTTGCGCGGGTGGTGGTAACAATTCTTTAAATCAAGTTTGCGAGTTTGAAGTAAACACCAATCCCATTGTATTTAACCAGTTTATATATATATATATATATATATATATATATATATATATATATAAATTTTTTAGTATAAACTTAGAACTGCATAGTTTGAAAAGGCAATTATTCCAGTAGACCAGTTTCCTCATAAGTGGGAAGTAAGCACGAATTGGCCAGAATTTGCCGCGGACAGGGCTCGAACCTGGGCACATCTGCTTTGGAATCTGGTGCTCTAACTACTGAGCCACGCAAAATGATGTTCTACGTTTCGTCTTGTTGTTTAGTTTCATTCTGAGAACTTGATAACAGAGCAGCGTGTGAGAATTGCAATTCTGTTCACTCATAATTTTATGCAATTTCTGTCACTGTTTGTGTAGCTGTTTTTTTCTCCAGTCTATCTCTTATTTGATGGAATATTTGTTGAGACTAGTCTAAAGGGTATTCGGGCTAAAACGAACATTGTTTGATAATCAAAGTTATGGTCTTGTTATAAGCACCTGACCCATTAATTACTAACATATGTCAGTATAAACTGTATAGAAAGAATTATATAGCGTATAAAAAGCAATTCTTAGTTTATACTGACATATGTAAGGTATTCGGACTTGTCCGGATGCCATAAAAATTGCTTTTGGGTTGTGTGTTTCGTGACCCGTTGATTAACTTATCATTTTGGTGAAAATTTTGAATGTTTAGGCTGGGTGCTTTTTATTTTATATAAAGAAATTCATATATGTATACTAATAAGTCGGACTTTGTTTTGTGTAGAACTGCGAAACGAGGCAAATTAGCTTGATGCCAAGTTTCAAATATCTGCTCTGAAATAGCTGGTTTTCCGAAGAGTGCCAGACGTTTCTAATAAATTTCTTTGATATGTGTTACTGAATGAAGTTGATCAATTTCATTTTTGTACGTCAATTATATCTGCTACGGCACATTTGTTAAATAAATAAGGAGAATAACTGAAAATTGTGTGCAGTGTAGTGTGCGGCAGGATGACTCAGTGGTTAGAACACCAGGTTCCGAAGCAGACGTGCCCAAGTTCGATTCCTGTCCGTAGCAAATTCTGGCCAGTACATGATGAATTCCTAATAAGGACGAAACCGGTCTACTGGATGAATTTCCTTTTCTACACTATAAAATTTTTAGTTTATACTGACATATGTAAGTAATTAATGGGTCAGGTGTTTATATCAAGACCGAAACCTTGATTATAATAATAAAAGAAAAAGAATTCCCTTGGTGAAAAGTTTAATAACACATTCAGCGCACAGAGAACCAAGAGGTTTGATGTTAAGAGCCAATTGTAAATCCTTTTCAAATCCTTCATACTCCACAATTTATTACGTTTGTATAGTAGGAAATATATTGAACGTACGCAAAAACAATTGATCAACAAAATCTAGTACCACTTCCGACATAAGTCGATTAAAAATAACCAGCACCATAAAGAAAATCAGCTAACTACGAGCATATATTTGAAAAAGGGCATGCAACCATTTTGGTAATTATCTCTGTTCTACACAACGCAAAGTCTGAAAAATTATTATAAATTTGCGAAGCTATTTGTTTATATTAACAAGCAACCGGCCTAATGATTCATCTTTACACTAATTGAAAATATTATTCGACTGGCCACGAATAACAAAACTGAACAACATTTTTTTTACAAATGACCATTATATGTTTAGACGTTAAATGTGTTTCTCTCTTATTAATTATATACATATATATATATATATATATATATATATATATATATATATATATATATAAAACGACTATTTACAAAGATCTTGAGAATAAGGTCACCTCAATTAATATTGAAATCTTGTTTTGCAAATGGTCGTCTTCGTAAAAGTTGAAAGCATAAAAAATAAATAGAAACATTCGGTTAATGTGTGAAATATATTTCTATTAAATCGAAAAAAATTAAGCAATACCTGCAGTTTTCACGACATCAGGATAAGAACATAAAAAAACCTTTTAGAGTACGGAAAATGGAAACTTAAGACACTTAAAAAATCCATTATCTGTTCTATTTGAAAAAATAGATTTTTCATAACGATCGTATAAAGTAAATCTACTTTAAATGCAATCAGAATACAGAATATTAACATTGTTTACATATTAATGTTGCATTAAAATATAATTTGTGTCGCTAACACGTTTATTAATAATGTGGTATAATATTTATTATTTCTAATTTCTTAAGAAAATAAAATTTAATCAAATTTGTACTTACATTTTTACAATGAAATTATTTCAATCTCGAAAAGCGAGACTTCGAAATATGTTTATTTATAAGATTTATTTGGCTAACAGATTGATGTCTTGCCGGAGAAATTTTACGTCATTAAGTTAGAATTTACAGAAGGTAAGGCATCGTAATTGTATGTTAATATTAATACCGGAAAAACGTGGTAATGACAATGAAATTATGAATGACTGCGCGGGCGGTGGTAACAATTTCTTAAATCAAGTTTACGAGCTTGAAGTAAAGACCCAATCCCATTGTATTTAACCAGTCGTCGAACAACATAACAAAACTACCGCCAGTCGCACGCACTGACGCATTTGGACCTTCCATGATCATCATCAGATTACGACGGCAAACTGACTATCGAGGATCAAACCGCTATGAAAATATACAAAGCAAAATAAGCCACACGGCTCTTATTCCTAGAAGCCTCGCATACATTGTGCTTGACTGAAAATGTCGGCTGATGAGACGTGAGAACAGCATACCTTATTTTGCTTTCAATATATATTCGTGGCGGTTTGATCATCGCTCGTCAGTTGGCCGTCCTACTCTGATGATTATCATAGAGTGTTGGAACGCGTCAGTGCGTGTGACTGGCGATAGTTTAGCTATGTTGTTCGACGAATGGTTAAATACAAATGGATTTATGTGTACTTTAATCTCGCAAACTTGATTTAAGGAAACTGGTAAAGAGTTCGGCCCAATTGAAGGTGACCATTCCGTTTATATAAATGTTTGCAAATTCGATGGCTTAATATTATCAGCGATTAAAGGCTATCATATATATATATATATATCATGCCATTTTGTGCAGCTCTGTTCTTGCTGATTTTTCCGCTGATCTAATTTTGAATCAGGCTTCTGAAATTTTACAGATTTATCTTAAGTCAACACGAGAAATCTCATCGAGCACGGAAATTGTGCGGATTAACAGATTAGTTGCTTATTCTTAATTTTCAGTTTAGTGAATATGGCCTTTCCTAGGCAACGGATAGATGTCTCTAATAAACTACCGAATCACAACATTTTCTAGTAGACCTGTCAGAAATGTATTTAGTGCATTGATTTTGTAGCTAAGACATTTATATTTAATCTCATTAGCGAAAGTTCATCCAACTGGATTAATTTCTAAGTCGTTTAAATGGGCCTCAAATTGATCTAACTTCTTTGAGATTGCGCTTTATCGTAACCATTCTTCTTCCAGCGCTTATTGAAAACTGAATATAATCGCCGAACACTCTACAGTCTTCAAAATGTATAATTATGGAGTGTCAATAACTAACCCTATCGTGCAGGTTGCAAGAAGCCGACTCATATATATGGTGAAATGGCGAACAAATATAAACTTCGAATAATGGCACTACGGAAATGTCGACACCTCTTTAATGTGTGTCATAAAATTTTGATGTTCACAGTTATCTAATGGTTTTTAGATTGAATGCTCCTGAAGCAAGTTACCTGCTAACGATTTGAGGTTGAAAGTTAACCGGCCAATCAATTTAAGTCAAAACGACAACGCTACCACAAACACTATCATTTGCACAATTAGTCGACTTAGACCTGTATGCGCAACGAGACTAAATACGAGTGTTGTTCGAGATATGTAGGCATGCGTGCCTTTGGAAACCGAATCTATCTGACTTTCTGCAATGTCAAGTTTTCATTCACCTTATTCTGAGTTAGGCTCATAGCTTAGCATTAAAATTAGGCGAATTGCTTTGCTATCGTGGACAAACGTAATGAGAAAAAAAATTAACTTTAGCCCAACACGCGTAGTTGCATTTCCGTGGAGTAGTTAAGCGTCAGCTTTAATCCAATATACTTAGTCGCTTGACATCGTGTAAATGACCCCGAGAGCACAAATCATAATTTGCAGCGTTTTGTGATGATGAAGGATGACAAGCTCAAATTTTTAAAATGTATTCAAGTCAATGAAAACTATCAAAAAAAACAGGGCAGCCTAGAATGAACACTAGCCTAATCAACAATTCCTAAATTTCATGCAAGGTAACAAATATTCTGGAAGACGATTATTTTAACTTTGCCTAAATTGCCAATTAATAGCAACAACAACAATATCAACAAATAGATAACAGCAACAAATAAAACCAAGGGCTACTTCATTTCCCACGTTCATATTATGGAATTTAAACGTATTTTTATAGGTGCTTGAAAATGTTAAATAATGATTGATTATCGGTTGATTACAACAATTCAATTTAAATCAAGTTTGCGAGCTTGAGATATGCAGCAATTCCATTGTATCATTTTCCAATTTGTGCAATTCGAATGGTGTTTATGTAAAGTTCAGAAGCGTTATCTAATAGATTGTTCGAAAATATGCTTGTTGCATTAAATGAATTGCTTTATAAAGAGATATTCGTTCGAATAAGAACAGGTGTTAGCAACTGCTACGTAACACCTTTTTAAAACAATTTTGCCAGAATTAGCTTAGATTACAAATTTAATCCTTATTGTACTAGTCTGTCTAAAGGCATATAAAGTTGATAGTTAACATTGAATCCATATTTATATCTTAGAAAACCAACAGTTTTAAAAGATATAGATATAGCATTTTTAAACAGTTGAAAAATCAAAGACTATTTCATGCGTAATAAAGAGGAGATCCTAACTCGTATATATACGCAATATTATCTACATGAAAATACATTATTCTGAATGTATTTTCAATGCGTAAATTTGCTCCAAGCTTGCTTTTTTGGTTATTTCACGACAGAGAATTGATCAATAATCTGTTTTTTTGTTTTCCGAAATAAGTTTTTTACGTCCTCGGTCCTCACATGTACTATGAATGTATCGATGAAGTACAAACAGCTTCATGCATAATTTCTGGTTGATCGCTTAAACATAACTCACTTTTCATGAGTAATTGTTCGTCATATATATATATATATATATATATATATGTATATATATGTATATATATATATATATATATATCTATATATATATATGCATGTGTCTACTCGTGAATACTCTTACAAATGAAACTACAGTGACTCATCACGGATTCTGATGTTAAACCAAATAAGTATTCGCCTTGCATATACATGCGTGTGTGTGCGTTTAGAATGCTACGAATATACAAAAGGAACATAATTTTTAATGTAAATTCCTTTTTACACAAGTTCGTTTTATTTTTGAACAATGACTATGCAGAATGAAGTGTGTACAAGTGAGGTGGGGAAGATAATATAAATGCAAGAGAGGCATACTATCTTCATAGATCCGATTGATGTCCATTTCCACGTAGGCATCGATTTCGTTTTAGTTTTGGCTGGCTTTGCAGACTGGCAACGTTTTGGTACGACCTTTTCCTTACCATCTTCAGGCCGTAAATCACAAGTACACAAAGCAGATTTAAGCAAATGTGGTAGCCTCGTTACGAAGCATATATATTTATATTTCAATTTTTTGACTCGCCAATGGTTTTAAACAAAGAATTAGTCTCAGTAGCTAAACCCTATATATGCATATGCATAGAGCACATGAAAACAATCACTCAACAACTATATACACACACACACACACACACTTATATATATGTATATACCTGTATATATATATATATATATCATATATATCTTACTAAAATAAAACAAAGCCAACCCTTACCTCATTACAATTGCAGTTTTCTCAATTTCCCGGTATACATAGTCTCATTTGGGTTGCAAAATGTTGGAGGGGAGAGAGAAAGTATCGAATATGTGTGTTACAACTGTAATGTTGCGATGTCACGGCAATGAATGTTAAAATTCAAAAATGAAAAAACCATTTGTGAGTCGAAAAACGAAAATATAAAAAGAAACTGTTTGGACAACGAGGTTACAAAATTTGTTTAAATCTGCTATTGTGAGTATTGTGTTGTGTATGTGAGATTAGACGTCTGAAGATAGTACGGGAAACAACGTACCTAAACGTTGTCAGTAAACGAAGATTAGATCTTACATAATTTCCATTAGTTAGTACGAACGATATTGAAGCTTTCCGAAGAAAGGGACAAATTCGCACCTAGCCTAAACGAAGACAAAATCGATGCGTACTTGGAAATGGGGATCAATCAGATCTTTGCAAAACTGATAGAGAAAAGCGACAACCCGCGAGGACAAATCGAGGAGATTCACTATATGAAACTCACATTGCACAAACGTTCAAAGGATATCCGTCAGGTATTTAGCACACAGTTGAAAAGAATCAGTTCTTTTGCGAAAATATACTGAGATACACACAAACACACACGTAAACTCGACAACACACGCACAGACCATTCACAAAGCCTATACGAATTTCTCTTGCTTATTTAACTGAAAATTAATGATGGTCCATAGAACATCCTCTGCTCTGCGTAATACATTTTCGGTTTTGCTTTGACGACCACTTGAAAATTCGCCCTGTTTAGAATGCTATTTTCATAAACTAACAGATCACCTATTACTGAAACGTGCTCTATTACAAGAGATGTGTTTTGTCTAAGAAACTTTGAATTTCGCGTCTTTAAAAACCAGTCAATCTGGCCTAAATAGCATACTGAGTAGCTGTGGCATTTGACTAAATAAACGATGCTGGGCTGTTGAATCTCTGGACGCGTATTCTTTAAATTTAAATTTAGCATAAAATATTTTGCTGAATAAGTTAAGATTACACACTGTTGTGATAGATATGCTTTTTGCAGAAACGTGGAAGGCAAACCAAAATAGACTAAAATGAGATGAAATAAAACGAGCCACGAAGCGTGGTAAGACCAAATTTAAATCAAGGTGATGCTAAACCTTTAACATAAATGTAATATTAGAAATTTAAAAAATAGCCTGTTTTAAATAAATAAATTCCCATGCATGCGCTACGAAGTCAGTTAGAAGTCTTGACAACACGATTATCCCGTTTCCAGACGTCGCTTCGATCAAATGCAAGAATCAAACGGCTAGTTGTAGGTTAGCATAGCACGTAGAGTGGGAAAAACGGTTGGTCAGACGACTGCAAAGAGGAAATGACATGAAACCGGTTAAGTTTAACTTTGATGCATGTGCACGCGGTGATAAGCCGACGCAGATATACACTCTGGAAGATTATAAAGTTGAGCACCATGTAATTTGTATGAGATCACTTTAGTTTGCCTAAAACGAACATGCACGTGCATGTAAATATGTTTAGCCGAGTACTTCTCAGGCATAGTCATACGTTCACAAACGCACACTCACAAAAATACAAATATGACTTTCTATTAGATACTTTTTGTTGCGGAGACCTAATATATAAACAATTGTGTATTATTTGTTGCGCACCTAGGAAAAATGTTCAAATATGACCAGAAGGAGAAGCCAAAGTCAGAATAAACGGAAGGTATAGTCTCATTTGCACATTCGTTTCGTACATACTGACGACTCGTCAGTAAAAGCCGGTATTACGCCCTATACCCACTATATATTTTGGTGAAGAAAGTTGGAAAATAGGACGCTACAACCTGCTAAACGAATTTGTAAATCTGTTGTAGGGAACGTAAGTTTATACAAAGTCTTCGACAATGAGACTTCAAAACTAATTTACTATATATAATATATATACTGAGCCTGCAAAGGGTGCTAACACTGTGACTGTTGTTACAATACCGGATATAGTTTCCGAATAGGTTCATAGTAGCATCACTATGGTTGCCGAGTCCGTACATGTTATCATCACAATGGATTTCATGGTATACTAGAGTTAACCAAAATTGAGCAGGGCATCTATTTATGAACACCTTTTACTCCAGAAAATCTATACACTCTAGCCTTAATAGATGACGGTTATCAGATTTTGCGGTAAACAAGGTAGAAATCAAGTTGATGTGTTGCAATTGTTGCGGAGAGCTTATATATACGAAATTGTGTATTAGGTTTTGCGCACCTAGTACCGAGATTATACCATCCGTTTATGCTGTCTTTGGTTTATCCATGTGGTCATATTTTAACTAATTTGTTACTAGTTGCGCAACACCTATTACACAAAGACTTACGTTTGTCTAGTTAACCACTCGGAACAGGCCGATACAATAGTTCACCTCATGAGAATAAAAAGTACTGAAATCGATACATAATTGTATTAACTGGCCATTATTTCATTGTTTTTGGCATTTCATTTTACAAACTATTTAGCAACAATACGTCAAATTATTTATTTGGTTTTTACACAGCAAAAATTTAATTTAAAATTCATATGTATTGCTAAATTGCAGTCATCTTTTAAAATAGGTCGAAATTTTGATTTAACCATCTATTTATAAACTACTTTTACAAAAAATATGACTACAAAAGAGATAGTAAATAAGACAACTTTTCTTTATAGGCAATACAATTTAACAATAATTGTTTGCGCGGGTGGTGGTAACAATTCTTTAAATCAAGTTTGCGAGCTTCAAGTAAACACCAATTCAACAGTATTTAACCAGTCGTCGAACAACATAACAAAACTACCGCCAGCCGCAACGCACTGACGGGTTTCGACCTTCCATGATCATCATCAGAGTACGACGGCAAACTGACTATCGAGGATCAAACCGCATTGAATATATATGGAAATCAAATTTAGATATGCGGCTCTCACCTCTACTAGTCTCGTATACATTGAACTTGACTGGAAATGTCGGCTGCACAATTTCTATGCAGTCACGAACATCAACTGTTTGTAGCTTTCGCCACATATACATATATAGGCAATACAATTTATCAATAATTGTTTGCGCGGGTGGTGGTAACAATTCTTTAAATCAAGTTTGCGAGCTTGAAGTAAACACCAATCCCATTGTATTTAACCAGTAGTCGAACAACATAACAAAACTACCGCCAGCCGCAACGCACTGACGCGTTTCGACCTTCCTTGATCATCATCAGAGTTCGACGGAAAACTGACTATCGAGGATAAAACCGCATTGAATATATATGAAAATCAAATTTAGATATGCGGCTCTCACCTCTAGCAGTCTCGCATACGTTGAACTTGACCACCCGCGCAATCAATTATTGTTAAATTGTATTGTCTATATATGTATATGTGGCGAAAGCTGCAAACAGTTAATGTTCGTGACTGCATAGAAATTGTGCAGCCGACATTTCCAGTCAAGTTTAATGTATGCAAGACTGCTAGAGGTGAGAGCCGCATATCTAAATTTGATTTCCATATATATTCAATGCGGTTTGATCCTCGATAGTCAGTTGCCGTCGTACTCTGATGATGATCATGGAAGGTCGAAACGCGTCAGTGCGTTGCAGCTGGCGGTAGTTTGGTTGTTGTTCGACGACTGGTTAAATACAATGGGATTGGTGTTTACTTCAAGCTCGCAAACTTGATTTAAAGAACTTTTCTTTAATAAGTATTTACTTAGTGTGTTTGTAGTTTATATCTTTTGCATATAGATAATTATAGGAAGTTATTACGCATAATATTGCTTGAAATAATGAGTTCTAAAAATTTAATAACTATAATGTGACCGCATTCATAAAAAGGCATACACACAAGGGATTAAATAAAATTCAGGCATGGATTCCAATCACGGCATAATGTAAAATCTTCAAGATTTTTTATGATTTTATTGCTGACAGCAGAAGGTTTAGTTAATTCAGAGCAATTTAAATTGCCCTGCTGACATTTTATGTGATTGTCTACTTCAAGGAAAATTTCAAAAATTTATCTCAGGGGCAAATTTAATTGCAAAAGTTCTAGACATAAACGACCAATAACGAATGCAATTAAATTGTTTTTGGGAAATACGGATTTTGACATCTTTGGTTTACTATGTTTGGCTTAAACATGTAAGTTCTTATCAGGTTAATGTCGACATAAATTCCTAATCACTGCAGAATGATGTAGAGGAATCATAAATTCATTTGGAATGTGAGCTAACACATGTTTACGCCAATCAGGATACTTATACCTATACACGAGAGTGACCGATTGCAAAATGTGAAAGTTACCAAATAAATCAGGGGTTTATTGTACATGTATATTCATAAACCCAGAAGAATAAAAAGCTTTCAGATTTTTTATCTGCAGCTTGTAAAGATGAAAAATTGCGAATTTGTGCATACCTCGTGTTTAATGCTAGCGTAATAAATCCTTGCAGAAGTACTCTACGTTTGGTAAAGTTATTGGAAGATATTACAAAAGATCTCAGCCAGGCAGTTTAGATGAAGTGTATGTCTCTTAAAGTATAATAATAAATGATAACAATGTCAGCGTGTTTGAATAATTTATGCAAATTGCACAAGTAAACTTTTGTTCCGCAATTTATACAAATTGCCCAGATTTGGTCGTCATCATCATCTACAACATTATCCTCATTACCATCATCATCATCATCGTCATCATCATCATCATCATCGTCATCATCTTCAACATTATAAGCAGCAACGAAACAGCATTTAATTAATGATGCTTTAATGCCAAATCATGAGCACTTAGATGAATAATAAAAATGACAAAAATAATAATTTAAAACAGACAAATGTTAAAGAAGAATGATTTATTAACGGCAGGATCTAGTTCAGCTCAAGATATTTGCTTGGGTAGCACAAAGAAACAAGGCACTCTAAACAGCTGCACAACAGAATTCAGATAAGGAAGCTTTAAGTCAAGACAACGCCGATAATATAATTTCCTTGCGATGTTCAACGCGACAAACTTTCCAAAGGACCGAATCTCGAAACTAAATCGGCAAACCAAGAAAAGATGGTCTACTAGTTGACACTAACATAGATGTGACTAAAGATTGCGACTGCTATCTTTTCATTTGCATATCGCGCAGGGTTTTCCAGCGAGAACTGGCGTGCAGGCGAGCGGGTCCTACATTACCAAATTGGAATAAAATTGGCGTTAGTTATTTCTTCCGTGTCAAAATTTGTCCATTTTTTTTATTACGCCAATTTTGTGCTCGATGAGATAATAATGCTCTGCTAGGCGTTGAAAGTGTAGGCGTACGTACAACATGATCGAGCCAACGCAGTTGAAGCGGCCTCATATTTTTATTGAACTGGGAGCACTTTGACCGCTCCAAAATTACATTTACATATATCAAACTTGCCTATTTGTTGCTGGCAACCAACATTGGATATCCATCTAAAACAGCGGTCGTCGAATGTCTATGACTGTCTAAGTTTGATCGACCATAAGTGACTATGCATTATTTGTGTATAACAAAACTGCACGTTCAGATGCATTTTATACGAGACTTTTAACACGAATGAAGGTTTCGAATTTCTCCATAAATGGCGATGTTTGGTGAAGGCTAACCTATTTTTCTTGATTCTCCAAGGTATGCAAACCTTGACTTTGCAGCCGCAGATTTGGGGTGAGCGATCGATGGTGCTGGATATACAGGATTTACACCGCGAAAAGGACCAGTTACTACTTTTAAATTTATGGTTGCCTGTGCAGACTCTTGGTTGTCGAAAGGTAAAACAATATCATCTAAATAGCGAAGAGTGATTTAAGTACCGCCGAGTAGAACTTCATTGCCTGTATCCTGAACAAATGAAGGAGTAGAAATCTTAGTGCTCCATTTACAAATTTAAGAAAAGTTGTTGAAAGCGTTAATGCACGACGGACTGTTATTTGTAATTAAATTTTCTGATTTTTCATTAAAGATTACAACAGGCAGATGTTTCTACAGAAAGAGCCTATTTAAATTTAAAATATATATATAGAGCATACCGTTTTTAGATAAGATATCGACTTGAATATTGGGACTCACTAAGCCGAATAGACTCTCGAATTTTACAGGTACAGCAATTATGGAAGGCGATATTAATTTGGCTGTTGAAGTATTCCTTTAAGATACAATTACGATATCATTCTGACCGAAAGCCGGGTTTTTTCGTTTCTAGTATGTGTTACACACGAAGTGCTGTAACGCAAAGGCTAATTGAAGCCAACTACCAAGATAAGACTGAAGTTAAACTTTTATCAGAGTGTTTGTTGCGTGAAATAAAAAAATTGAAAATAGGAATGATGGTCGATTCGTTCCAAGCAACTGGTCCGGACTCTTCATTCCATGTAATACTCAAAAGATTAGACAACAATATACAACACATTACCACCATCCTGATATTGAAAAGTTAAGATTGAATTTCGTATTTCTAACTGTGAAGCGTATTCGAGATTAACATTCCAAATTGTTGTTATATGCATAATTTTGGTAATCGGGACTAATAGACGAGCCCAAGAAAATGTAACCCTAACGTGTTTGGCTTACCTTCATGACAATACATATTATCGATTAATAGATTATTGCTATTATCATGCATTTTAAAACTAATATTTACTTTCCTCGGAATTGTTGAGCGCATATGTTAGAGAAACACCAGCTGTTACCTGGCGTCAACCTTTCGTCTGATTCTTCATCATTTTTTCAACAAATATATTCGAGATAAACATTTCGAATGTGCTTAAATTGGCGCATTATGTCTATAAACGTATCATTATAAGCCGGGCCAGAAAGAGTTTGATGCCTAATTCTTTGAATCTACATGGTTTTTATGAGGCACAATTGCCAGTACTACTACACATTGCATCGAAGTACGAATTGTCGCAAATAAGACGGGTTAACATCGATTTTGTAAATTCAGCATATTTTTTTCTAAAATACGGCTGTAATTCCAATGCCGCGTTTTGCGTACGCGGGTAGTAGCTTTGCACCGACAGTTTCACAAAGATCCGATTGATCACAATTTCCAATTTTGTTTTGTCTTTGATCGGGTTGAGTTTGTATTCGTCCCAATGGAAATGCGG
>JAQBSW010003981.1:0-75052 GCA_029291075.1 Eudiplozoon nipponicum
AACTGGGCACGTCTTCTTCGGAATAAGTTTCTCTTACCACTGACCTAAACTACTGCGTACTATATAAAATATTCAGCTATATACTAATTAATGTTCCTTGGCTAGCTTGTTCTTTATGTGGAGCCTATTTGGCCGCACTTTAGGCCTAAAGGTCTAAACAACCATCCAAAATCTGTCGTTATCGAACAGACACAACACTTCATGGAAAAGTGGTATTGGAATGTACATTTATATAATCAAACGAATGTATATATATATATATATATATATATATATATGTCAAGTCTGTAAGGGTACGAAATGAACACTCATGGCTTTTACAGTATCCGATGTACCAACATTATGGTACCGAATATTTATATTGTATCAAACCTATTTTTGCCGAGTCGTGTCATGTTACAAAAGAATAGATTTTAATTTACGCTAAAGTTCAACAAAATTGAGAATAACAACTATTTTGGACCACATGTTATTCCAGCTAATCCATACAGTCTGGCATTGATCGATATCAGTTATCGCATGACATCATTGAATTAAATATATAACAGCTAGAAATAATATATATGGAATTTTGTATTAGATGTTGCGCAACTAGTAACAAATTAGTCCAAATATGACACGAAGGATAAACCACAGACAGCATGAATGGAAAATATAACCACGTGTATATTCGTTTCGAGCCTACAGGCCGCTCGTCATTAGGAGCCGTTATTACACCCTTTACCCACTATATATTCGTGCGAGGAATGTGGGAATAAGAATGAGAAAATCTCCGGTGCGAATGTGAAAACCTACAGTAGTAAGACTAAATTCATACAAAGTATTCGACAATTCGACTTCAAATCTAACTCACTTTTTAATATTTATATACAGAGTCTGAAAAGAGAACCAACACTACGCTATTGTATCAGTAGCCGATACCATTATTATGGAACCGAAAGGTACATGGTATTAGTACTATGGTTGCCGAGTCGGTACATGGTAACAACAAAATGGAATTCTATGTAAACTAGAGTTCACCAATATTGAAAATTACAACTAATTATGACCATATGTTGCTCTTGCAAATCTACACATTCTGGCCTTGATCGATATAAATTATCGTATTTCATCGTAATCATGACGTCATTCAACTATATATATATATATATATATATATATATATATATATAACGAAGGAATGTACTCGTGTGTTTATACCTATCGTTCATGCTGAAATTTTTTTACCCTTCTAGTCCTATTTGAACTAATTTGTTACGAGTTGCGCAACACCTAAAGCCTAATTAATAATTGGTGAAAATAAAGTAGTCAACGATCCTGAATTAATTGTGACAATGATGCTTATCAAATAGTGTCCGCTTATACTGTTAAGCCTCTATATTTTTAATCAGATTAATGAGTCAGCATGTTGAAACAAACTAAGCGAATAAATAGACTCAGGGTGCAATCTAGGCAGTGTTATCGAAATTTGGTCAGCTACAATGTCTCATCCACTGAAAAGAAGTCAAAAAATTTATATGTCAAAAAATCGGTGTATGGTGACGAGAATATACGTTAAGTTCATGCTGTCTGTGGTCTATCATTTTTGGGGTTTCATCGACGAGTCGCGCAATTGCAGATGTTTATTAACCATTTGATTTAAAATATGCGTTTAATTTGCAGTGTTCTCGAGTAATTAACCGTCTGGTCGATCGGTCTACGTAAGTTTATCGACAACTTGCACATGTATATATTAGTAAATTATTCTTAATGTCGACATTAACGGCTGTTTCTCTTTGATTGCTGGTAAATGCATGCGCGTTACCTTGATTAACACACGTTGCTTCGCTACATTAAATGTGTGTGTGTTAATGCCGCATCAACTTATTTTTGTGCCATTTCTGAAACTGAATCTCGCCTAAATGGGATGCTTAGGAAGAGAGCATTTTTATTTTCAAAAATACGTATGTTTCTGTTGAATTCTCATTTTAATAATTGATTAAATTAATTGCCTAGGATAGCCATTAAACAAATTAAATCCTTTATTGCCTCAGTATATTCGTTGTCTTTTGAATTTGGACTAACCATCCTGCCAATTCTTGATAAGAAGCCCAAACTGTTTATAATTCAGATTGAAACGGTACGTAGTTGAAACTTCACACGTATGTTCTCAAGACATAAAATTTAAGACAATTACTAAATGCAAAAAGAGAAGAAAGTTAGCCACATACAAAGCTTTATGGACAAATAAATTTTAGCCGGATTAATTCAATCAGAATAAGTACGTTGAGGCATTGATCTTAACTTGGAGGTGATGCAAGCAATTGATTGTATGTTCCCTTATTTAACATTCTCACTCATTTTTCCATTTTTCTATTTTTTTTTGGCTATCCAATTTGTCTTTAAAGAGATGTCCATTTGTAAGCACTTGAGAAGAATATAAGAAAGAAATGTTTCTTGCATCTGATAAAAATTTCTTCTTTTTTTTGCATATGGAATAAGTTGTAAATCTCAAATTTGGAAACTGTAGCATACATTGAATTCCATTGTGTAAGTGCTATGTACCGACTCGGCAACTGTAGTGTTGGTACTATGCACTTTTTCGGAAATAATAGTGTTGGTATTAGGAATTGGAAAAATAGCCATATTGTTGGTACTCTTTACAGGCTGGGTATATATGTTATATATCGTGAGTTGGCTTTGAAATCGCATTGTCGAATTGCCTATGTAAAGCTAGCTTCAATATCGTAGGTGTGCACATTCGTATTGAAGATTGCACCGTCCTATGTTCCCACTGTACTCACCAAAATATATGGTGGGTATATGGCGTAATACCGGCTCCAAGTGATGTGTTGCGAGATGTGCGCGAGATTATACGTTCCGTTCATTAGTTTATCCTTCAGGTCATATTTGAACATGTGTTACTAGGTGCACAACACGTAATACACAATTGCATATATATATTAGTTCTCCACCACAAACAGTATATAACTGCGTATATATTAATTTTCATCAACGAACAATATTTGACTAATTAACATGCAGGTTTAAAGCAAATTATTTGCTAAGGCCGACATTGAATTGACAAATCACTAGTGCCTAATTGGTAACAATAGGTGTAATAAATATTGGCTAGCTTAAAAATGTATCCTAGTTGCTTGTGGAACATTTAGCTTGTGCATTTTTAAGGTTAAAATTCTAAACATTGCGGCAAGTATCATTCCATTTGTTGATTATTTATTTATGGTCCAGTCTCTTAAAATATATAAAATACTTCTTTACGTACAAATGGATCAATTCCGTGCCCATGTAAACATGATCTAAGAATTCTAAAACTATTTCTGTTTTGTTTATGGCTTGCATTAGATCAGAATTATAGAATAAATTACTTATTTAACAAACATGACATTTTTTAAAAGCTCCCGCACCAACGATATATTCGAAATCGTCAAAAATATATTGAATGTCATTAATAAAGTGATTATCAATTTTTAGGCTTCCATTCGGTAGACTATACACCGCTGTTATTATCACAGTATCAACTTGTACAAATAAAAAACTCAATGAGAACGCTAGCACTAATAGTAGGTAACAGTTTGGCCTACTACTACTATAAATTAGAACACGATGCGCCACGCTTGGTTCACGACCTGTCCTCAAAAATAATGTAATAACTTTTGAATTTCAATGTTATATTGAGCCTGTTTTAGACACAATTATGAAATTAAAGTTACTCTTAACTGTGAAATTATTCAGCATAAATCATTTGTTCTTATTATTTCTAAAAGTTTCATTAAAAAACAATATGTATTACATGTCTCATCTATATGTTCATGCACGATCTAATCAAGTGGATAAGACTTCTCGGTTTTTTCGTGGTTAATTTGATTGATTTAATAAACAAACCACCAATCGCCCCATAGATCCTAAGTGGTATACCGTTATTTTTAATACTTGTATCTTCGTTCAGCATTGTCCGTTGGTAGCCTTCAGCGATGTGTATATCGTCTGCTTACCAGCCTTGTTGCTTCTCTTTGCTGTTACTAATAAGCTAGGAAGACACATTTTGCTCTTTATAAAATGTACAATTTTAAATGCATAGAAACAATCCCTTCATTTTTTAATTGTACCTATTTTAATGTACACAGGTTGTTTAAATGATTTGACGAACACTAGCCTGTGTCGATGCGGTTTCTTTTATAATCTGGAAAAATACATGATCTCCGCATCAGAAATACTCTTAATAATGTAATTTAATTTGCCTACTTCCTGAGGGGCCGTGTTCTCCTCTTGTTTAAAGTATATTAACTGGTCTTGTTTGCCGTTTCGTACGGATATTTAATAAATATTCCTCCAAATTTTTGAAAGTTTTTATGATTATTGTCGTCGGGTTTTAGTTAAGTCATCACCACGCACGGCTGAACATAAATATTCTTTTTTCAATTTTCGCATTTAATGCAGCATACTGTGCACAACTTTGACGCCAAAATTCACATTTAATTTCTCAGAAATTGCTAGCTTAGACTCAAACAAACACAAGTCAGATCCCATTTTGCTCGTATTGTCCTCATCTGATTGTTCCTTCCGTCATGTTTCTTAGATAATTACTCAGTAACTCAATACTTTTCTCAAAATCGATATACAATGCGATAAGAGCTATTCCTAAAGTCCTGCAAACAATTGTAACATAGCCAACAATCAAATAATTTTGTGCAAAAGGAGCGGAGCGGAGCGGACGTTTGATAATGTTCCAAATTCACTAAATCTGCGTCAAAATGCCAAATTAGAAGTCAGATTATCCACATTTATGACAAAGTGTAATACAGGTAAGACAGAAACATGTTACACTGGCAATTAGTGTTACCTTCTATGAATTTCTTAAAGCAGTGCAGATAAACTGCATTATTAAACTCATCGTTTGATATGATTCTTCTGTCCGCGGGTGCTGCGTAGAAAACACATGTCGTCCCAAAAAAATGTAGACTGATTAAAATGTTCGGGGTGTAGATCGGTTACATTTATGAATTTCAATAACATGTAAAGGTATGATTGATGACGAGAACAATTTATGAAAAAAATGTGGTAATTAAGAGACACCTGTTTCAGACTTTAGTAAGCATAGAGAAATGGTTCCAATCCAGAAGGAGAAATATGTCAGAGATAACATACTTATCATATTAGTATTTGGAATTAATGCCTTTTAAATATTGAGCGACCATTGCTTGTGTATGGTGAAAGTCGAACAGAATGAGAGCATCGCTCCCCTGATAACCTCAGCTGGACGTCTTAAAAACTATTGTGAGCAAAACCACTGAATTTAATATTCAATCTCTTAGATAGATGAAATAGCTTGTGAGTAAATATTACGAATTTATGACCAGAAAAAGAAGCTGTTTATATGAGTCTTTCAACCATTAGCGATGACTTGCTTATCAAAAGCCGAATTAGGTCGTCAATACGATGTCCTGAATAAGCGCGAGCTTGTGACAAAGCGCATTGTCCTGAATTCTAAACTTCATTACCGTGCGCCGTAGAATGTTTGCTTAGCCTGTTTGGAGTCTGTATAAAGTCAATATTTAGATATTAATTTGTTAATAAGTTAAGTGATAAATTGTAATGAAGCGTTAAAATGAAGAAATGCAGTCGAAATTGAAAAAGCCTAATATGTGTATAAATTTCTACGTGCGAAAAATCTTAAATAGAAACTGCTCTTAATAGGATAATCGATCAACTAAAATTATAAATCGAACTATTATTTGATCTTGAAGGTGTTGTGTTTTTGCGCACCTGGATTAATTGAAATTATCTGATCTGCATTTTGACTAACGCAGCTTTCATTGTTCCAGTAATTTCCTTTTAATAAAATATTTCGGCCCATCTTACCGTAGGCCTTCATCAGTTGCATCTCACGAAACAAATGAAGCAAGTGTTTTATTTCTATCATATTGGTTTATATACCCTGACTGATCTTTCATTAGATATTCGTGTCACATGTGTGTGTGTGCATTTTTCATAACCGTTGTTTTATCTAACTAATTTAGACCCTAGAGTGGCTGAATAATAATTTATCAATTGCATGTACAACTATTCGTTTTTTACAATAAAAATACCCAATGATCTGGTGGAATTAACTGAGGATGAGAATATTCAGAAATTGACCAAAAAATCCAGAAGTTATATTAAATATTGTGGCTAGGAAAATTTCAATGCGGTCCTAAAAAGAAGACGAACTGATATTTTTTTAATTTATGAGAAGATGCGAGCGAGGATGTCGTACGTAAATTTAAAACATATTTAGTGATTTATTTTAGGCTGATTTAAAAAACTCTTTTAGGATTTAATTAATGCTTGGTTATATGATATCTCTTGTTCTGAAACTATAAGAAAAATCATCTAAATCTTATATAGATTCGATCACTAGGATGATAGAATAAATTAATGCTTTGGACAAAGTGTTTATCGGCCGAGGCAAAACATTTCTGCAGAGAAATATGGCTGCTGAAAATTGGAGTAGACTTGTCAATGATAACCTGAATGAAACTTAGTGGTGAGTACAGAATTAAAGGGCTTACACCCTCAACATAAAATAATACTGCCAATAATCAAAATCCAACGCCTAAAACAGACAATTCAAAATTGGTGCACATATGGGTGTATGTCTACTGAGTGTAGAAAACAAAGTAGGGTGAGCGGATTTGTACTTGAAATAAACAAACGTCTTCGAAAGAAACCATCTCAACTTATTCACTAGATCCAACCTCTTATGTTGTTATGATTTCAGAAATATGTATTTAACAATTTGCGATAACATTGAAAGTATTAGAAACTAAAATATTCTTCTGAGAATCTTTATGTTGAACTATTAGCTAGCTTTTCGAATTTTGATAGAAATATGTCTCAATAATAACATTGATGATCATGGATTCTCAAGGCTACCTTACTCAATGTTTCGTGAAAACATTTCGCTGCATAGGCGTAGTGGAGGAGACGTCATATACTATACATCTTTCTTACATGTAAAATTCATAATTGTTACATAATAATGCAGATAATGCTGATGTTGGTTTTCAGTCTGTGTATATCGATTCGTTGGTTTAGGCCTACGGTCAACCGTACACGTGCCTGCTCAATGATCTGCATTTTATCACTTCCTTTTCCTTCTGCGGAGTGGCACATTAAAAATAAATTAGGCTATGCTAAAAGGCGATATGTATTGTTAAGAAGAAATGTACTATCGACAGCAACACAGCTACAAATGATTATTATTTAGAGAAAGCCTTAATATATGCAGCTGCGTCAAGGACCTCCATTAAAAAGGGTCAGTTTACTATGCTTGAAATTTAACAAAGAGGTGTTGCAAAATATATTTGCTCTCCATCTTCTGTATTGTAATAATCAAGATTAAAAATATTTAGCTCTTCCATTTTTATAGTTTAGAAGATTATTTTTTGCATAAAGTCTTACATTTATATCAATGAACAGGCCTGTGAATGAATCTTGTTAAGAAGATTCATGAAAAATGGACTAGATTTCGCTTAGCTGCAATTACTCCAAAGATACTATTAGGAAGGGTACAGGTTATGACCTTATTTAAATTAAATTTATGCTGAAATAGAAAAATACTATGATTGATTTTTAAAACCTTAATACATTAATAAATTATTTAAATATAAAAATAAATTATAATTAGGCAGCTCTTGCTATTATACAATAAATTATCTCATTTGAACCAGTGCACAGGTGATCGTATGAGTTCAATATAAACAAAGCATGAAACAGGAACGAGATCGAGAATATCTGAGATTAATCCACCTGAAGTAGGAACGATTTTGACCAACTTTTTCCATTTTGCCAGATAAATATATAAGATTTACAACAAATTACCAAGCAAGTAAAGATAACATCCGTCTAATAAGGTTGCTTTTAAGCAGTTATGTGAACAAATGAGTAAATTTTTTATCCTGGTAATCTTATGACACGTTGCATTGGTTGCATAAATAAACAGCTTAAGACATGGATTTGTTCGAAATATTGTGAAACTACATTAACACAATTACCATATCTTATCTTCAGTTGAAATACATTTAACTTTAGACCTTGTGAATTTCTTATAAAGATATTTTTGTGCCTGAATAATAATTTAATGCAATAACATTTAAGAAAGATTTTATTGTAGAACCAGTGGAAATCCATTATGAGGGGCAATTGGCTATGGAATTATTGTTCATTTGAAGTATTGCTCCAAAATGGAAACTAGTCCCTTTCTTGGCACTATTATCGTTACCTCTTCTTGTTGGCCGAATAACATTTTCTACTCTGAATATGAAACTAAATGAATGATTATATAGAGAACAACTATTAGCATTAATAACATAACGAAAGTTTAGATTGAAAGTTGCTAATTAAACCTGAACATTGCGATTAGTTCTGAAACAACACGTTCCTCAACCTCGTTTTTACACATGGCAGGTTTATCTTGTGGAAATATTTAATAAAATGATATTAAATTATATTTGTAGTAATTAAAAAAGGTTCATTAATTAATATGTACGACGAATGACTGTTTACTGGAGCAACTGTGTTATGAAAGCAGCTCAAATTAAGGCAATTAGAAAATTGCATGTAAAAGGAAGATGTAATTACAGAATTATGATGATATCTGCAGCGTTCGTTACACTAGTTTTTGGTGTAACTATTTTATTTGCTATTCCCGTAGCTGTATATAATTAAGACATGGACTTCGATAGTGATATTTTCATTATGCGTTTGTGTTTTTTACAAACTTTGGACAAATATTGTGTATTTAATCGATTATTAATCGTGTGGGGCTGATAACAATTATTTAAATAATTATTTTATACTAGCAGTTGGTTGTACAATGAAATTTAGGCTTATCTAGCACGCAAAAACGTTATACAAACTATTATTGAATCAGTTCATCATACCTTTAGTTGTTAGAGGTGATTCCGATATCATCGATGGTAAAAATAGGAGATGTAATTGCTCGAGATGGGGATTCAGTATTATTGCATTATGTAATATCTACTTTAAATTGAAACTTATTAAGTGTAGACAGAATGATATTTATTAAGGCATTTCCGGTTTCATGTTAAAATTAGTTATACACCGCCTTTTATTATTATTCAATCTGATATCTGGTTTTGGATTAAGGATAATTTTTGTTTACATGTCTTTATATTTCATTAGTATTCCTTTTATTACTTTTTTGGCTGATTTGAAATATTCCGCAAATAAACTTCATTGGTTTAATTCTGTTTTACACTTTAAAATTGTAGGCAATGAAATACCTGTCATCAATAACTAAGAATTCAAGGATACAATAAAATTTAAAATTTGCTGAAACATTATTCATTGACTTATGTGGTATAAATGTGAGAAGCAAATTAGTCTAAGTCTAAATATTGCGGTTGAAAGTGTATATTTGCAACTATTAAAAAAATTCACAACAGACGAGTTGTTAAAAAGTTTTTATAGAAAGCACACTGTATTTATTTAAAATATGGCAATATAAAATATAATAATAATAATATTAATAATAATAATAATAATAATAATAATAATAATAATAATAATAATAATAACCTTATTTGGTGACAATGACCATATGCCCCTTCTGTCCCAAATCTAAAGGTAAATTAAAAATTAAATATGAGATTACGAAAATGTCGTTCAAAATTGATCTTAGGTTTGTAAAGTACAATATGTCGGTACAGCTGACAATACCTGCATATAATTATGAATAAGCAGACTAAAATTGCAATAAATGTATTTCTGCATCTGAATAATGACTTCAAACGTGGATGAAAAATGGCGGGTAATTATTAATTTGGAGCATATAGCCGTTCTTTTTACAAAAAGAAATCGCTGAATCTCTGCAACTTTGGTAAAACTAAAAGAACATCAAAAGTTATTCTTCAAAGCAATACGACGTCTTGATCTATTGCATTAAAAGCGTTCACGAAGCAACCAGAGAATCACTGTTTTGGTTGACATAAATCGTATAAACTTCAGCATTTTTTCTGGCAAACACACACATTAAGAACTAAGAATTGAAACAAAAAATAAGTACAATTAAATATGACACTAATATGCACAAAATCACTGCTAAAGTACAGTAATACGTTTTGTTTACTACCAAAGTAAATTTCATGATGAAACTGAGAATAAGATCAATTTTTATGCTTCGCTAATGTGTAATAAATTGTTTTTATTATACAAAAATAAGACACAGTGAATGTTTTCGTGAATATTCGAATAAGGATAAAATCTAATGTTTATACCAGTGATGGATAAATAATTATCGATTTAAAAACATTAAAACAATCAAATAAAGATTGGCATGCTAATAATCGACTCATACATACTCTGATAAATGATTCCAGGTCAAATATTACATCAGGAGGATGTTAAACATTCCAGTATAAAAACAATAAGCGAGAGAAATGAACGAAGATATTGCAGAGTAGACCTTTCTTAATCATATTTACAATTGAAGAACAGTGAAGAAGTAGACAGTTCGCTTTTTGTCTTTCTGCATGAGTTAATACTCCTATCAATTTAAACAACCAAAGCTCATAGTATATTTTAAAAATGCAATATATATATATATATAAATTCATGTATACATATATATATATATATATATATATATATATAATATTTGTGTACGAGACTTAATAAATTCATATGCCCTTTCGATTATCCAATACAAGGCAGAGCTATTACTAATACCATTTCTCCTTATTCTTCTCAAGTATTTGAAGTGAGATATCTCATATGTTCATTGAAAGACGAAGCAAAAAAGAAAATATAAACGTGGAGAGAATGCGAAGTATGGAAATAACTAATCATTTTATTGCGTTGCCTCCACTGCAAAATCATTGCCCGAACCAGCTTTTTCTACTTGCATAAATCCGGCTGCAATTTGTTTTATCCATAAATGTTCGTATTTGGCTACCACTTTTCTGTTACTGCATTTAGTAATTATCTTAAATGCTACGTCTGGACAACATATGTGTGAGGCTTCAAGGATATGTTGCACAATTGTAATCGTGTATACAGCATTTGATTTTAAACAGGCTTTTAAGTTGTAATGTTCTTTAGTTCGAATGATTTACAGTCTGCTCGATCGGCCTACGGATTTTGATCTACAACTTGCGCATGTATATTTGTAAATAATATTTGAGGTTGATATTAACAATGGTTCTCATTAATTACTTGCAAAGTCAAGTATGAAGCCTTAAATTACACCCGCAGCTTAGCTGCATCATATGTGCGTGTTAATACCACTTCAAATTAATTTTGTGCTGTGCTGGAATCTCTATCCTCATTAAATTTAATTGTCAGGTGAACCGATTTCAATTCCAGTACCTAATACGACAATTATTTGTCCAGAATTACCATTAGAAACCAATCGTTTATTGCTTTATTTTATTTTTTACCTTTTGTATCCGAATTAACCAATCTGTTGATAATCTGTACTGAAAAGGTACGTAACTGCTGTAATGTAAATACCATGCAGGCCAGATTGGTTTAATTAAATTGTTTTATTTAATTTATCATTAGTAACTTTCCTTAGTAGTACATCTATGAGAGGAAGAAAATCATATTTCTTATGTTCTGACGCGGAAATGGTTTTCTCACGCGCTTCATTGAAATTTAGAAGCAATGCTTGTCTTTGTGACCTATTTTAAGTACAATGAAAATGTCATCAGTATACCGTATGTATTGGCAAATTTCCTTCGCCTCCACTTTACTGACGCGTTATTAAGATGGCCTACGGAAATCTCAGCGAAAACTGGAGATAGAGGCTCCCAATTAATGCATCATCAATTCGTTTATAGGTGCTTCCATTATAGCGAAACTGTAAATCATTCGTGCACAATAATATAAGCTTGCGTAGAGTATGACCTGGCACGTGAGAAATTAATAGGATTTGGACTATATTGTCTATGGTTTTTTCAACTGGAACGTTTGTAAACAAAGACGTCACATCAAAAGTCACTATAATTTGCTTTTAACATTTATATCCTAAATTATTCTAACAAATTCAGAAGAATCAGCAGCTAAATATTTACCTATTAATATGTCCAGTGGTTCTAGTATAGAAAATAACCATATTGCCGATGCATGGAAGGAAGAATTGAAAATTAATAATTTTGGTATTATAGAGCATGTTTGTTTGGGTGTTTTTGGTAATCCCTACATTGTTGGTATGGATGATCTTTTGTTCAACGACCCCATTAATTAAACAGACATTTGTTTAAGTCTTATTCTCATTTATTACTCTAAGCTAGCCTTCGTGTATGTCATCTTAATTATTCGCAAGACTCGTGAATTTTGTTGTGCCATTCAAATTGTTTTCCATCGTTTGTAAATAGGTGGATTTGTCCATTATATCAACACCCTTACATTTATTAGCGCGTAGTATGTTTATGTCTGCGTATCTGTTGATATCATAAGAGAAACCACCATTAATGTGGATTTCAATTTCATATAATGAAAAATATCTAGGAAATTTAATAATAAGTCAATTTTTAAATAGAGCTAAAATGTGGCCTGGAGACTAACGCAACAATTTATGCAAGAATGTAACTATAGTGCAATTCAAGATGACCACAAATTTTAGAAGGCATTTAGGTAAGCATAGAAGCTCCCCATTGCTGCATCATCAATGCGTTCATGTCATTCAATCAATCAAAATAATTGGTAGGTTTCTCTTATTTAATCTTCATCGTTAATTTAAATAGGTCATTAATACACATCCTGAACGTTTTTTGGTCGGCAGCACGTTCTGCCTTTTTACCATCTCATGCAATTAACATAAATAATTGCCAAAAATTCTCTTTACATATCCAATCAGTGCTTTTTAACAAAAACGATTTTGAAGTATTGGCATTTAGACAATGTAAAACTCCAATATTCATTGTGAATTCCGTAAATTATTTTTGGGATACTCAGGAGTTTTGATAAAGTCTTTTTCTGTTTCATCCTGATGTATTAAAACTTAAATATATTTCCTTGGCCAATCATTTAAAAAAAATTAATTTTAGTTTAACTGACTCCTAATGACTTAATTCTTAGTTTAAAGACACTTTTATCATTATTTTAGAGGAGCCGTATGGATATAAGTGCATTTTTACTGAAAAACTTAGTAAAATAATGAATACTTATATTGAAAATATATGAATACCTATTAAATCAAATTCAATTTAGTTATAGAGAACTCAGATTAAATTAGATTGGCTAATCTGTATAGAAGATCAAATAACTCACTGATTTCTTGCAAAACATTTATGAATAAAGTGTATTTAAATAATTTTAGAAACTTTTTTATGTGAATTAAGTTTTGTCAGCTATGTTGTACATATATGATGGGTTTTGGAATGTCAATTTTTTAACTTAAATTCGGTACTCCTCGAGAGAGCCAGTTGTAGCACCTGCTTTGCAAATTATTATGACCCTGTGTAAACCTGTAATAGTAAAGCTAACATAATATAAATTCTACGACAATGCGATTTCAGCGCTAACTCACACTATATAATATATACCGAGTCTGTAAAGGATACATGTACCGATTCGGAAACCATAGTGTTAGTACCATGTATCTTTTCGGTACAATAATGTTGGTATCGGTTACTAACACAATAGCCATAGTGTTAGTAGCCTTTACAGACTCGGTATATATATTATATAGTGTGAGTTAGCATTGAAGTCGCATTGTCGTTGACTTTAGATGTTAGCTTCACTATTACAGGTTTACACATTCGTCTAGGAGATTGTACCGTCCTATTATTCTACATTCTTCTACCAAATATATAGTAGTTAAAGGGCGTAATACCGGCTCCTACTGATGAGTCGCCAGTAAGCACGAAACGAATGTGCATGAGATTATACTTTCCGTTCATGCTGCCTTTGGCTTATCCTTCTGGTCACAACTGAACTAATTTATTACTAGGTTCGCAAAACCTAATACATACTTGCATATATATTAGGTCTTCGCAACAAACAGTATTTAACTGTAATATATTGAATTGAATGATGTCATGCTTACCGTGAAATGTGATAACTGATATCGATGAAGGCCAGAGTGTATGGTTTAACTGGAGTAACAGGTGTTCGGAAATTGTTGTTATTCTCAATTTGGGTGAACTTTAGCATAAATTTATATCCATCAGGTTGGTACCATGTACCGACTCGGAAACCATAGTGTTAGTATCCGGTACTCATCGATTTCAAAAAAGGTATCAGTTACTAAAACAATAGCCATAGTGTTAGTATCCTTTACAGACTCGGTATATATATTATATAGTGTGAGTTAGTGTTGAAGTCGCATTGTCGTTGACTTTAGATGATGTTAGCTTCACTATTACAGGTTTACACATTCGTCTAGGAGATTGTACCGTCCTATTATTCCGCATTCTTCTAGCAAATATATAGTGGTTAAAGGGCGTAATACCGGCTCCTACTGATGAGTCGCCAGTAAGCACGAAACGAATGTGCATGAGATTATACTTTCCGTTCATGCTGTATTTGGTTTATCCTTCTGGTCACAACTGAACTAATTTGTTACTAGGTTCGCAACACCTAATACATACTTGAATTAATTATTAATTTCGAAAAATATGAGTATTCAAATCCCTTCAGAATATAAATATATTGTCTGCGCTAAGCGTTTCTTACCGGATGTTTTATAAAAAGTTATTAATTATAAGAACGTTGGATGCGTGCGGTGATAAGAATTACAATAATAAAGGATGCAAACTTGACCAAAACACCTTAATCTTCATGTAAAAATATTTGTCATTTAAACTAAGAATTTTATAGTGTTGAAAAGTCAATTCAACCAGTAGATCGGTTTAGCCTTATTGGGAACTCATCAGGTACTGTCCATAATTTGCCACGGACATGGCTCTAACCTGGGTAGTTCGGCTTCGGAATCTAGTACTCTAATCGCTGGACCACCCTGCCGCACTCTCCAAACAATTTTCAATTATATACTAACTAATGTTTCCTTGTCATACTTCCATTTAGGTGGAGCATATATTGCATGCTTTTAGCCCTAATGTTCAAACTAACCATCCCCAATCTGGCATTGTAGAACAGAAATCACGCTATGTGAGGAAGTTGTATTGAATTGATCAGTTATACAATTAAAAGAATATTGGCTGCGCGGGCAATGACAACAATTACTATAATCACGTTTGAGATGTTGATATAAACTTCTGACCCGTTATGTACCACGTCTCCATGTTGCGTGGTTTCTGCTCTATAATAACGAATTGTGGATGGTAAGTTGGAACTATCGGTCTAAAGGGATGCTATATAGGCTCCACAAAAAGGAAAGTATAATCTATAATTATTTGTTAGTTTATAATTTAAAATTGTGTGTAGTTTGCGGCAGGATAGCTTAGTAAAAAGAGCACCAGATTCCAAAGCAGACGTGCACAGTTTCGAGCCCTGTCAACAGAAATTTATTGACAGTCATCATGCACAGCCATACAAAAGCCAAAAGTGACTAATGTTTCACTGTCATATAACCTTTGTCAGCGAAAAAATTCGAATAACGAAATAATTATAATCTAGACACAGAAATAGAGAATGAATACCTAATTATTATGAGCATATTTATCAAGATAACTCACAGAAATGAGGTAAACTAAATCTCTACACAACACCATTATGGCCGAGTCAGAATTAGGGCAAGGCAATCTAGGCAACACAGCTTCCTTGCGTCTTACACTGTATCACGTCACAAACAAGCGAAAACTCGCAACTAACTTTACAATACTATGAAAAGAAATTTATGAAGTTGATTCTGCTAGACACCATCAACAAGATCGCCACTGACCTCGATTTGATGCCTTATTGCTAAGAGTTTCTAATCAAGAAATATGATTACGTGGACCCCATCCAGGAAGACGAGTAGGTCCTATAATATTTAATTTGGTTTTACGTGACTTCAACTGTTTCTGCCATATCAAAATCTGCTCACCTTGTTTCTTAGGCCAATCTGGTGCTGGATGAGATTACAGAGCTCTACTTGGCAATCGATTTGAGGGCATACGAAAAATGTGACCGATCCAACGAAGTAGATGGAGCACTATTTGTTTTTCTAACGAGTATCACTTGTTGGCCGATCTAAAAATAGGTCTATGAATGTCAAAGTT
This sequence comes from Eudiplozoon nipponicum, assembly GCA_029291075.1. Taxonomy (NCBI): domain Eukaryota; kingdom Metazoa; phylum Platyhelminthes; class Monogenea; order Mazocraeidea; family Diplozoidae; genus Eudiplozoon; species Eudiplozoon nipponicum. The sequence continues at coordinate 16,170 of JAQBSW010003981.1, forward strand.
GGTTATTCGTTGTTAATAACCAACATGTGTTATGCATCTCAAACAACGATGGTTGAATGCCTGTAAGCGTCTAAAATCATCAAATCTAACTGACCAAGTTTCACTAGCGTATAGTAAAACTGCGCGTACAGATACATTGTAAATACGACCTTTGTGGCAAAGCGAAATGATCGCGTTTCTCTATAAATGGTAAAGGTTCGAGAAAGTTAATCCAAATTTCGCGATTCTCATTCTCACCTCGTCAGACATATTGCCTTGACGAACACCACTACTGGTTGCAAAGTTGTGGGTTAATCCGTTGTAGACCCTAACGCGACCAGATATATTTGTGTAGAGAGCGCGTATATTATTAACAAATTTTATGGGTACACCACTTTTCGACAAAATATGGAATAAAGCGTTGCTATCCACCGAGTCAAATGAACCCTTGAAGTCTAGAAAAATAGCTATTGTCGGACGGTGATATAAATTTCGTTGTTCTAGAACTTGCCTTAACGTAAAATTATATTCTATACAACCTCGCTCGAAGCAGAATTCAGCCTGTTCTTCTCTAGTGTGTGATTCACGTGAAGTGTAAAGACGACTTAGGATAATCAAAGCAAATAACCTAGATAACACTGGAATCAAGCTTATACCACGCTGGTTATCGTACGAAAAACGATTACCTCTTTTGAAGATGGAATGATGATCGACTCATTCCAATCAAGTGGTACGGTCTCCTCATTCCATATAGTACGTAAAAGCTTAGTCACCATTCCCGAAATTATATCGCCAACATTCTTAAATAATTCCGAAAGCAAATCATTTGTGGTCTGCGCGTTTTCGACATAGAAAGGTTCTTCGAGACTAACATTCCCCACTGTTGGCACAGGCATGCTTACGGGAATCGGAACTGACGCAGGTGCCCAATAAATTTGATCATTGAAGTGTTCAGCCCACCTATCGGGACGACATATTTTATCTTTTACTAAATGGTCGTTACTATCATTTATAGTTTCACTAACTTTTAATTTCCTCGGGCCTATTACGCGAATAAATTGGAACAAGCAGCGACTGTTTCTTAACGCGAAGGATTCTTCAATTTTTCCGTCTTTCTAGTCCAAAAGGATTCGAGATAAACAATGAGACTGTACATAAGTTGGCGTCTTATATTGCAACGCGTATTATTTTGAGCCGGCCCAGGTGGAATTCAGTGCCTTGATTGGAGTATCTCCATAGATTTTACAGAGAGCCAATGATTATTTCTACGGGGGCCTGCAATGCCACATACAGTAGTACCTGCGTTTTGCATATTGGAACCTATCTTTGACCAAAGCAAAATTTGGATTTTCGCAATCAATTTGAGATTTCTTTGACTTTAGAATGTCTTCATATTTTTGATTGGAGGACGGTTGTTCGAGTTTGCTTACATCTATTTGGGGTTTATTCTTATTTCGTTTCCTGGATAATTTTAGTGCAAATCTGCAACGAATAAGTCCATGGTTCAATTCGACATAATAGTTCCAAAAAGAACGCCAATCATAGATGCAACCACGCCATCTATAGCTGATTGCTGTCCGGGAGCTGGAGGACACCATTTCTAATGCTTTGACTACTTAAATATAATATATGTTCAGCGCTTCAATCTAAAAGACATTCACCATTGACGTTGCGCGTCGAGTTTAAAGTTTATCTTCCACCTAAATAAAATTCTGCGTTACTTGCGCGCACAACTTGAGCATTCATGTCACCCATAACCAAGACTATATCTGAACTTCGTGCTCTACTTTGTAAGGAGATTAGTTCGGATTAAATAGCGTCCTTGCTTACGTTTGTGCTGCATTCGGTAGGTGCATATGCTAATAAAACGAAAAGGCGACGTTGATTACAGTTTTTATTGATATTTGTACATGTATTTAAACGTGCCGCACACAGTCGACTATGTAAAGGATTTCATTTATTTAATCAAGTATCAGCTCATGTGCTAAGGACAATACCAACACCCCATTTACCGACTTGAGAAAACTCTTTGAAACCAGATATTCGAAGCTATTAATGTGTAGATACGAATGGTGCCACAAGTTCTTTAATGCATGTAGGGTTCCGTATTCTTGATTCAGATACGCAACGTACGTCGATTTCTAATTTATCCATCTTACGTGCAAGAGCTTCTTGTTATCCAAGTTGTTTTTATGTTCTAATATTAAATGCATCTCTGTTAAAAACTAACCTAGGTTTAATTAATGATTGTCTATTTAAACTGTATTCGATATTGGGCAACCCGATATTGGGCTTTGCAACAAATTTTCTTTTAATAATAGTTGAAACTTCGGCTCTAAACGGAGTCATATAAGCTCCAACCAAGGGAAATTCTAACCACGAAACTTTCTTGGAATATACCTGAAAACGTTTTGTAGAGTTGGGCAGCTTGGCTCAGTGTTTATAGCAACAGATTCCAAAACAGATGTGCCCATGTTCGAGCCCTGTCCGCGGAATATTCTGGAAAGTACGTGATAAGTTCCCAGTAAGGACGAAACCGGTCCACTGGATGAGTTGCCTTTTCCATACTATACAATTATTAATTATTACCGACACACACATGTACATGAAGGGTCAGTTATTTAGATAAGGATGTTATTGAAACAGTGTGTGTAACTGAATAACTAGTAAGATTTTCATTTTCACCAGAGGTATTCGAAACTATAAATCAATATTTGCAGAAGAAACGCAGTTGTTCAAACGGACAATATTTCCAATATAGATTACATGTAAACGCGGTAACTGCGTAATTGTTCTTGATTGAACAGAAATAGGGAAAAATCAGAATCACACAGCGTTTAATTACTAGATACATGGCATTTATCGTTTTATGGCCAGCTTTGAACGAAGGATTTAATGCTTACAAAGACACGTGTGAAGATTTCGGTATCTTTTTTTAGACATCAAGCTAATGGATTATTAGTCTCTTGAATACTAAAACGGTCCTAAAGAATAGAATTCTTTCCACTGATAACAAGGGCAGTACAAAAATTGTCAATGGAGAGGCGATCTCTACCCAGGGATCAAAGGGCACAACGGGAAGGCAGCAAAAGATCGATTGAGATGATTAGCTTTCCTGAAAAATGTGAAGAGTCATCGTTTGCAGGAGACGACGCCGGAATAACATCACTAAATTTTCAGATTTTTCCAAGTAATTGTACAATAAGTTGTTCACAATGTTTTTATAGTAAATATTGTATAGTTCATGATAACACAAAAGCAACCGGCAAAAAATGGGATGTCATTTAATTTGAAAATTGGAGGATGTTCTTCGATCCAAAAACAGAAAATTTTAAAATCAGGATTAATTATACGGGTTAAAATATTAAATTTATCCTGCTTTAAATGTGGGGACACCGAAGTCAAATATGATAGGAGTTCTAAATCTCACACCAGCTGTGTCTTGGTTTGATAATGCAAAATAATTATTGTCACTTCATACGGAGTCAAACCGGAATTGTTGGTTCGCTGTCTCAACAATTAGTTTGGAACAAGAGCAAATTCAAAAGATTCTGCGCTATAAATTTATGCTAGGTAAACAAGAAAAAATTCCAAACAACAGAAGGTATATGCGACACCACCTGCCTGCACACATAACTGGGCTAAAGCGTTTGAGTTAGTCACATTTGATTCGAATGTGGCATCATGGAAGCTCTAATAAGTAAAGACCATTGCTATTTCAGGCAACATAGGTTTTACAGTCAAAAGCTCTAGGTCTTTGAATAACGTTTTGTTAACCTAGGTTATGATCCACTTGAGGTAAATTTTACAGATCTTCGTTTGCTGCACTACTTGGATAGTCACCACTTCAATCTTTAGAAGGCAAATTAGCTGCTGATTTGTATACGTGGTAAAATACAGTGCTAAATTACACTCGTAGGGTAAACTTTCAGAACGTCCGACTAGCAGAGATGAAATTCACATTCTCTCATTATTCCGGAAATGTTGAGGGAAATCAAGAGCTTACATGTGCATATATGGTGGATATCTAGTTGATACCACACGGGCCGCTTAAAGGTTTCGATAACTAGTCAAAGAATGTAGTCCACCAGTTAAGGGAGAGATAAGTGTCAATGTGAAATCTCGTTAAGCCAACTCAATGCATGACATGATTAGGAAACCGTATAGTAGAATTGAAGTATTGAGGACCATTGAGTATGCTAGGATACTTTCTAATAACTGCTCAAAGTTGTCAAGATTGGGATTCAGCTGCTATAGAATGGTACTAACAAATGTTACAATAGAAGATTTATCTGTGTGTGTTGACGAAGGCTAGTTAGTTTAAGTCGAAATGCTGTTAACTTAAATTTGTTTTCAGCCTCATCTTTATAAATTTCTATTTAGAATATAAAAATTTATTCAAAACAACATTACAAATGACTGTTTAAGGTCAAAATAATTAGAGAAAAGAATGTCTTTGGTGAAGTAAAAGACTTGGTGATCTTACTATATCGCGATCGTTGCATTTCATAATTTAACTGTAAGGACGGACAAATCAAGAAGAGATACTATTGAAAAACTCAGATTCGGTGACGCGCAAGTCCGTTGTCGAACAAGAAATTATTTTGAGAACCATAAACGCAGTATATAAATCATTTTGAATAGCAAAATCTGGAAAAAATTTCGGAAAACGACTGAGAGGATTGTTTGCCATTTTTAGACGCCTTTTCCTAAGCATGTTCACTTATGGAGGAATTTTGAACTCCACAAATAAAATTCATTTAATGCTTTGACCTTCTATTGAATTACCCTCCGGTTTCTTAAATAGATGTGGTATGTAATAGGTTCTTTTAATAATGTTTCTAACATTGCTCGTTCTGAAGTGATGTTTATGCCTTTCGTTGTTCGTTCATGCTAGTTTTCAGTTTTTGAAGCTTTAAAAATTATTTCGGTGTTTCAGGGAAAAGTGAGCTGTAGCTTATGTTGAACAATTTCTTATTATTTTATATTTAACAAATTTAGACTTTTAGAAATATACTATGTATTCTCAAATGAGAAATTTTTATTTATTAAAGAAACATGATAACCAAGGTTAACTGGTAAATTCAAATTATCTTCACTTCAGACCGATAACAGGCATTGCAAATTCATTATGGAATAATTGACGACCACGCAGAACACTTAAATTGTGTATCTACCTATAATGTATTTGTATAAAGTTTTCAATTTAGCCTAATATAAATGTTATGACCAAGTATGATGAGACTGATTTTAACTAGCACATTCGAGGCGACACTGTTAATGATGTGTTCAAAAAAAATTAGACCTCTGGAATATTGCTAAATTGTAACAGGCATAGACCAGGAATTTGGTAGAGTTTTCGCCTTAAGTAGAGCGATAATCTCTACTTTAATTCACAATATTCGTTTAAAAATTAATTCTTAAATGACAATACATAATATGTCCTTCAACATGCCATTGTAAGAGGAATTGTTTTCTATGTTTTACTCGTCGCATATAATAGGAATAACTCCGGCAACCAGCGACGTATTATTGCCCTTATTTGAAGTGGACGTCATCATCGCCAATGTTTTATGACGGCTCCGCCTTTTATCGTAAATTGGATCTATTTTATTTGCAGTCTTCGACTATTCTGAAATGAATGCCCTATTTATATTAGGATTCGTCCAGAAGACACTAATTTTAAGACTATACGCTTTTATTTATCGTTGTTTAATTTATTTATTTCAAAATTCGTATCTCTTTGTGCCTGGTTTAAAATCTATGGGGCTCTCAGACACCAATAGGTTCGAGCCTCTACAAAATTTGGCGGAGGAATTATCTTCCTCCGCAGGACACATGACAGTATCGATTTAATTATTTTAAAATAATTGAATAAATCTTTCTGTATAGAACAAATGACCGGTTGAATATATTTTATTATAATACTTATTTGTAATGACAAATTTAATCGTTAATATTCTTTTAACCGATCATAATAATCTTCTTATTTTTAAACTAATCTAGATTCTAAGCTATTTACTGTCATATTTTTTTCATTCTGGTACTCCAAAATCTAGTTGTTCATCATTTAACAAATTTAAATTACCCATTTATTTTTCTCCATGTAACCTAGATAAATCAATTAACATTTAATAACATGTTGGGAGTATGATGAGGTTCAATTAAAACCTTGCCGATGCACGTAATAAACCGAGGAAGAGGTGCAGTGAAAATCGGTACAACAAGACAAGCTACGACCCGGTACTAGATAGAGATTACATTATAATGCGTCTGAAATACGAAGCTAGAAATTTGACTAGTCTGCGGCATTAACAGTGGATATGATAACAGGTAAATACACGCTTTATTAATCAAAACATTGTGTCTATGTCAGGAGACAGAAAGTCAACATTACCAGACAGTATAAGGCTCTCAAGTATAATGTGAAACACATGGAAAACTATTTAAACATGGTACGTTTTGTGATTGGGGGTGGTGCTTAAAAACTGAATATATGGGTTTAACATAAAAAAGTTTTCTGTTATTTGGTATAAATAAATGGAGCAATCAAGTAACCTAAGAAATTTGATGGCCAGATATTTTACGGAATCTACCATCTCGATGACTACGGCCACGAGTTGCCGGCAGCATCTCGTTGGCAAAATTTTAATTTTGTTTTATAATAGGAATTTCGTGTGTATTAAACTTTAGACCAATGACAGAAGTGTAAGTTTGCATTTATAATCGTATTTGTGTAATTTGTGAAGCGTGAGAGCTGGTGATTAACGGATTACTGAATAAGAAAAAGTATTATCCGTATACTTGCAAAGCGTAAAATGATTTTTAGGTAACTAAATATGTAGAAGTATAATCCATTGGTAATATTTGTCAAAATATTGAATCCTTGTGGACAACTCATGAGGATGAGATAGAAACAAAGTCGAAAGCTTTTAAGATGGCAAAGAATAGAGAAAACTGTCGTACCATTTTGGAAAGGATAAAAGTATTTATTGAGAAAGCATGCTTAATTAGTAGAGCATTTGTGATATTTAAAGTATAAATGTGGATCATGGAATTACAAGACGCGTAATCCAGATTTAATTAAGTGGTAGATTTAACAGTCGTTGATTTTATTTGTGATTTGAGAACGCGGGGATGACTAAGTATATCGGAGAAGTTAAAGTAGGAGATATACTATATTCTTTTTATTGGGATTGGGTAGATTTTCAATTACAGCCATTCTAGAGGCAAAAATATCAAAGGACATATGTTTAAATATTCTGCAAGAAAATTGAGGTGTTTTAATTATATAAGTGCTAGAAAACAAAAACGTATTTTATTCTATTATGAATTAGGTTTTGTGCAAAAAATAACAAATAAGTTCATTTATCTTTAAATCAAGTTTGCGTGCTTGAAGTAAACACCAATCCCATTAGATTTAACCAGTCATCAAACAACATAACAAAACTACCGCCAGCTGCAACGCACTGACGCGTTTCGACCTTCCATGATCATCATCAGAGTACGACGGCAAACTGACTATCGAGGATCAAACCGCATTGAATATATATGGAAATCAAATTTAGATATGCGGCTCTCACCTCTAGCAGTCTTGCATACATTGAACTTGACTGGAAATGTCGGCTGCACAATTTCTATGCAGTCACGAACATTAACTGTTTGCAGCTTTCGCCACATATACATATATAGGCAATACAATTTAAACAATAATTGATTGCGCGGGTGGTGGTAACAATTCTTTAAATCAAGTTTGCGTGCTTGAAGTAAACACCAATCCCATTGTATTTAACCAGTCATTTATCACCAGCAGGATAAACCAGAACCAGCATGAACGGAAAGTATAATCGCACGCACATACGTTTCGTGCTTACTGACCAGTTATCGAAGACTTTATATGATGTTAGCTTCACTACTGCAACTTTACACATTCGTATAGGAGATTTTACCGTCCTATTTTCCCACATGACACAACTTATATAGTGGTTAAAGGGCGTAATACCGGCTCCTTCTGACAAGTGGCCAGTAAGTACGAACGAATGTGCATGAGATTATACTTTCCCTTCATATAACTTTTGGTTTATCCTTCTGGTCATAAATGAATTTATTTGTTACTTATTGCGTAAAACCTAATATATAATTCCATGTATATTAGGTCTCCCCCAGAAACAGTATCTAATGTGTTTGATACTGGTCAAAAGCATTTTTGATTTATTCACTCAAATGGCTCGAACATTGTTAGATAATCAATGATTAAACCAGTGTATATAATTATAGGGAAAACTTTGTCGAATGCCACTATCGATATATTTGATGTAGAGTTTCAAATCGAAAGAACACAAACTTTTTTGTCCGGAATGTTTTTGCATTCGAGCCTGCGAAATTGGTCATAGATTTAGTGAGTTTACAAAATATTTGATATTTAATTATGTTGAAATGTCTTTGAACGTCAAATGTTATTTTGGAGACGTTTTGCCGATTAAAGTAATGTTTGTAACTAAACGATCATTGGTTGCGCGGGCGGTGATTGCGAACTTGATATAAACACCTGACCCATTATGTACTTACCTTCCATCGGTATAAACTAATATTTGTACAGTGTCGAAAATGTCATTCATCCAGTAGAACGGTTTCGTAATCACGTACTGGATCAATTGCCCTTCTACACTATACCATTCTTAGTTTATAATGACAAAATGTAAGTACTTAATTGGTCAGTTGTTTATATCCAGTTCGCAACCTTGACTGTAGTGAATGTTTGTATGTTATTAATTGGAAGAGATTGAAAGTGAAATGACATGCAAGAGTGAAATCTTGCATAGCATAATTCGTTTTAAAGTACGAGTCAGGCTATACCACGCATTGTACAGTGTGGTTAACTTATTGATATTTTTGTATTAACTGAAGGAATGTAGTAGTGGTTAGGGATAATAAGAACGTATCAGGGACTATGCATAGTATCATGTTAAGTCACTTGTGGAGAGGACGGATAATTCACCGCATTTGGTAACATCACATAATCGGCTGAATTGTATGTAGTCAACGAAGCATATACATTATACATGGATTCTCTTTTGGTAAATAATCATTGGCGAAAAGTAGACAGGAGAACTAAAATTTTCAAAGTTTGGGCAAATATTGTGCCGCCAGATATTAATATTATTTTATTAAAAAGGATACTCACAATAGGATTATTTCATTGTATAAGGTAATGCACAAACAAATTCATGGTATGTGACAGCTTTTTATTACTAACACTGATGTGTTATTCTTGGCAAGAGTTTGATTACTTTTGCAATTGCCTCTTTACTTAAATTATTTTTACATCTAAATATAACCCTAGATCAAATGATAAATATAAGCGTTCGCTTAGATAACTTAGAGATCTATGCAATAACTGTTTACGAGATAATTTTCCAATGCAACTACACCAGATGCAGAGGTGTATAATTACTAATCGGAAGATCATCGGCTCCTACAAAATTTGAACAAATATAAAGTTTGACTTGTAAAATATTCATCGCTTATACATGAAGGTATTCATTTAGTCCGTATAACCACGATAAATTATTAATCGTTTGCAAAAAAATAATACAAAATCAGTAATCATCTCTTATAAAATATATTCTGTCATTTTCTTCGATAAGTTCTCTTCAACTTGTGATCAAGTACAAACATTTCTGATTTTGTCGTCATTGAACATAAAACTATTTAGTGCCGTATTTCATTCATAATCATACATTTAATTTTCCAACAAACATTGAATAGTACAAAAGGTGATGCAGAGTCGATTAAAAAATTTATCAACATATTTTACATCAGATATTTTTCATACTATATTCGTATTGATGCTTCATAATCAGTACCTTTTACAAATTTATAGGCCTCATTAATGTAATTTCTTTCACATTTAATATGTAATATCTATTTCTCATTTAGCACCATTTGTAATTTATTATCTTTCTTTAGGCGTAATTTGTAACTGCTTTCTCTCCTACGGCTGCTATTGTAATTAGTTCTATTTGATTCAATATAATTCCGATTGCAATAATGAAATAAACAATAAGATCTAAATAATAAGAAAGTTTATTACAATGCCAACAAAATTTAACAATTGTTCAAATAATATGTATGATGATACGCCTAAATAATATTTAGCAATTTAAACGTGATAAAATTAATATAAATGAATTTATCATGTAACACGAAGGATAATAAGATAAGTATGAACAAAGTAAAAATTAAAATGATAAAAATATGTTAATTAACAGTGTTGATTAAAAGCGAAATTTGTCATGGTTTTAAAACATCAGGTGTCCAAATTTCACCAATATTTTTACCATATTAAAAATATGAACCAGAATATAAAGTCTGCACAACACATTAAACGGAGAATAATCGTTAAATGGTTTACAAATTGATTCATATGGAACATTACTAATTACGACAGACTTGAGTTAAAGTAAAATAAATTTAAATAAAAGAAATAAATAATTAAATATGAAGTGACTATGAAGTTACAGTATTCAATTCTAGGGCAAAAATAATCTACGAAATGATGGCAATGACGGGAAGATCTAGTTATTAAACTTAACCTACGATTGGACATAAGACAAAATTTTTCTAAAAAGAGAATGGAATATAATTTATACTTGATCTCTCATGTCGTGCTAAAAAATCATTCTTGTGTTACGTCCTTGCTGACATGTTTCTGGACGGCCAGTGAATCTACCGACTTTCAATGTCTCAATTTAGTTATAGGGTATCCGGTTTGCGTTAATATGTGTTAATAATATAACTATGTAGATAAATATGAGTAAAACTGACGTTCAAGATGTCTTCAAGAAATAAAGACCAGAGTAAATTTCTTCAAACAATTATGATAAAATGTCTTGTTTGTACTTTGAAATCTTTTAGAGGTGTTGACGTCATGACAATTTTTGTTACATCATGATGTGCACCCTAATGAATAAGTTTGGCAAGAAGCGGGGAAGAAATCAACATTCAGCTAAGGATTATGCGATCGCTTATTTGTTTGATTTGTTTAATGCAAAATGCAGTCTTTATTTCGCGATGAATACAAAATGCATTCTTATTGTATAGAAAAATAGTTTTAGTTGGTGGTAGATATGTACTGACAGTTCCGCAAAGTTTCAATTAATGCAAATTTCCAAGTACGTATTGAGTTCGTATTTGTGGTGCCTGGGTGCAAATACGAAGGCTTCCACACCATTCGTATGGGACGCTGCATCCCAACAGAAAAACTAGGCTAATTAAAGAGCCAATTTAAAGAAAATTTAACAATGACGTAAGGAACGTGACATCTGTATAAAAATCATTAAACTCAATATATAATTAAGCCCTTTCTAGGGGCAGTAAATGGGTACAGATGAACGTAATTAGTAATAAACCTGTGTAATTGACCTTGTTCAAGATTTATGACATTGAGAACTGACTGAGAGGTAGTACACAAATATATAAATGGAAATTTATAGACAGCGTGCTTATAATTAATTTTATACCTATGCTTTCATTTTTGCTATATACATCATGAATGTGCATATATTTATTTTACATGTATATAAAAAATTAACATAGGGTTTATACAAGTATATATTTATATATATATATATACATATATATATATATTTATATATATACTAAGATTTAAATAAATAAAAAGAAAATTTGTCAGATAGAATGTATACATTGTAAATCGTAGGCACTTACCTTTATAAGGGAACGCATTATGTTGCGCATATATATATATAATATATATATATATATATATATATATATATATATTATTAGAACTAATCCGGTGGATTTTGCTCTGAAGTAACGCATAGCTAAATTTATCCATTATACTTGACAAAACGTAATCCCATAATATTTCTGGCAATAAATCTCGCATTTCAGAAGGTAAATTATATTGCCCATAGTTCAGCCATAAAACAAAGTTCCAGGAGACGTTTAAAAAAATCACAATCCACACTCAGCTACCGCACGTAGCTCACAGCACTCGAGTTAAAAAGGTCACCCCAACTGACAATTCGTGCGAAAAATGAAAATGAAAAGAATCCCCAATTTAAGCATAGAATGCTCCAAAATGATTAAAATACTGTTTAAAAACGTATGTTTAAGAAATCAGACTATATTCCAAATGTCTTAATTAAACTTTACCTGAATAATTTTAGATTTGTACTACGAATAAAATTTCAATTTGCACAGTAAAATGGAATACAGTTGGATAGGAATCTGCTTTGCGAAATTAAGATCCATTGACGAAATTTCCAGTGCATCTCGTGTGCCTAAGCCTGTTATTAAAAGCGGAATTTTACAATACTAAAAAGAAAGAAAACGACTTTACGAAACTTAACATGGACCAGTTTATTGTGAAAAATCAGTATGCACATGAATTTAATTCTTAAGAAAAAGAAGATGCTGCCTGGCAGTTCTGTATGCAATTGTAAACACGCAGTATTACACGATATCTCAATGAAATTACTTTCATTAATATAAAACTCTTTAAATAAAATCACTTATTGTGTAATTGGTAATTACGGCAATATATGTGTATTGTTTTGATTAGCAAGTGATTGTAACGAGTTATTATTTTATTTGGATTATTTTCAAGACGTCATTTCAGTTCCATTTGTCAATCCACTTGTGTACTTAGTGAATTATTTATAATTGAATTACTCAAGTTTTGAAAATTTAGCACTCTATATATCCTAGTGACAGTACCACTAGTGCAACTGCTACTATTGTTATTACTACTAATACTAATAATAATAAATGAATTACCACTAGTACTATTACTACAAATATGATTACTTTTATTATTAATATTACCACAAAAACACCAACTACTATTTGATATTGTTTGTGGCAGAGACCTAAAATATTTGCCATTACGTATTAGGTGTTGCGAACAAAGTAACAAACTAGTTAAATTATGACCAAAAGGATAAACCATGAACGGCAAGTATAATCTCGTGTACATTCGTTTCGTGCTTACTGGACACTCATCAGTAGGAGCCGGTACTAAGCCCTTTACTCACTATATACTTGGGTTAGGAATGTCGGAAAATTGGACGATACAGTCTCCTAGACGAATGGTCACACTTGCAGTAGTGAAGCTAACATCATATAAAGTCTCGAAAATGCGACTTCAACGCTAGCTCATTCTAAATAATATATAATTGAATGATGTAATTATCATCGCGCAATGATATAACTGATATCGATCATAGCCAGTGTGTATAGATTTGCAGGTGTAAGAGGGGTTCAGAAATAGTTGTAATACTCAATTTTGGTGAACTATAGCAAATAGTTTTTGAAGTTAATATTTTGCATTGTGTAAGCATTCAGGTTCTCAATGGCGCGTTTTGCGTACGCGGGTAATAGCTGTACACGGGCAGTAACACAAAGATCCGATTTTTCACAATTTCCAAATGTTTAAAATTAAATTTTATTCCGAAATGTTTTAGATTTAAACTTTCATTCGTTTTGGATAAAGTAGGAAATACTCTTAAGCATGAGCTTTGTTCACATTTAATAAAAATATCGATTAATAAACTAAACAAACGTAAATTTGAACTGATTAGAGAGAATACAAAAATAAGGTCCATATTACTGGCGAGATTATGTATGTTGGATTTCAAACACATTGAAGATTTCACAGACAAAACGAGGGATAATGAAATTAAAAAATTAGACAAAGGCATGGAAAAAAAACTAGCAAAATTGGGAATTAATTTACTTATATATATATATATATATATATACATATATATATATATATATACGGACATTAATCATTTTAGACATTACCACTAAAATTATATATTTATTTAAGATGCTAAATATATATATATAATTATATATATATATATATATATATATATATATATATATATATATATGACTCACACTGTTGCTTATATTTATATATATATGTTTTTATACATATTTATATGTATTTTATATATTTATATAAGGTGTGAATAAATAAATATACAATTTGATTAATTGGTAAATAAAAAAAACAGTAAGAAAAGAGAAAAATAATAATTTATTAGAAATATGCAAACGTAATATATATATATATATATATATATATATATATATGATTAAAGATATTGGACCCACACTGTTGCTTATACATATATATGCTTTTATACATTTTGATATGTATTTTATATATTAATATAAGGTGTGCATAACCTAATAAATATTTATTACTAATGTATGTATATATATATATATATATATATATATATATATATATATATATATATACATATATATATATAGATAGGATTAGGGATGTTGGTCTCACACTGTTGCTTATATTCATATATATGTTTTTATACATATTGACATGTATTTTATATATTGATATAAGGTGTGACTAACGTAATAAATAAATATATAATAAGAATAGAAATTATTCATGTTTAATAATTAACAATGGTCCTTTTTCTATATATATATATATATATATATATATATATATATATATATATATATATAAAGGTGTTACGATATTATATTTAGATATATATGTATATAGATATAATGAATTATTTTAGTCATATGAGCAAATATTCTTATGCAATTATTTCTAATAGTTGATTAACTTCGCATTGTGCTTACGATTAGTTTTTTGAAAAACGTTAGTTGTCCAGACTATCTCTATCTTTCTCTCTTTAATCGTTCACCTAAGCGTCGCTATAACATTCACTCTCCATCCATCTACGTAACTTGCTGCTCCATATTTGAACTAATTTGTTGCTATGTGCGCAATACCTCACACACCATTGTATACATTAGAGTTCCCGGCTTTAAATAAAATACAGTATATGATAGTCAAGGTTTTAGTTTTAGCATTTTTAAATTTTGATTACCGTGACATAGTAGCAATACAGTTATAACAAATAACAAAAGGTTCGATACTGTCTCTCTCCCCTAAAATATTCTGCATACGAGATGAGATGATGTATAGGTGAGGTAATGATTGGTCTGCTAATTATAAATAGTTATATATTGAGTTTAGTTACTGAGACAAATTCTATGATTAAAATAGTGTTGAGTCAAATATATATAAATAGAATGGTTTTGGAACGAGGTTACCACATTTGCTTAAATCTGCTATTGTGATCAGTGTTGTGTTGCCTGAGGATGGTGCTGGAAAGTAGGCACCGAAACGTCGCCAGTAAACAAAGATGTGATAGAACCGCATTTCCAGTTGAAGTAAAAACAAGTCAACCCGATCAAAGACAAAACAAAATTGGAAATTGTGAAAAATCGGATCTTTGTGTAACTGCCCGTGTACAGCTATTACCCGCGTACGCAAAACGCGGCATTGATAAACTGATCTAATTTGTTACTAGTTTCGCAACACCTAATACATACTTGCATATATATTAGCTCTCCGCATAACTGAACGTTTTCCGTATTACATTGCAATTGTCATTTTACGGCTTTTGACCAAATATTCTGCAGCCGAGTACACCAGATCTGTTTGGTAGTGGTCCATATAATATCATCATGAACGTAAACAGTAGTTTATGCTTGGTCTAGCATAAACATATCCATCATATTTTGGAACACTGATGTGTTTTTATGACCAAATTGTATCCGAACATATTGGAAATGCCCTTCGGGCATCTGTTTTGCTACTTTCTACCAGTTATTGGGCCGAATGCAAATACTCCAGCTTTAGGTCAAACACGGCCAATCATTGACTCTTGCTATCTGTAGGAAAAGGTCTCACAGAGCCGGCATGGAATACGGGTCAGGTTTGGTAACCGGATTCAGTTGCCGGAAATCAACCGCCGATCGGAGCGAAATATTCATTTTCGAAACATAAACAAGAGGAACTCCAAAAACACAGGCGAAGATGGCACAATCACGCCGGCCTCTATAACCTCTTGCGTTGCCTGAATCGCTGCTGCTAGTTCATTTGAAGGAGGGCCATATAATCTTGTTGGCTCGAAACTCTCGTTGCATTCCAGCCATAGGTTAAAGCAATCGACCGTTGGCGCTGGACATATGCAGAAAAAAGATAGCTGGAATACAGTGGTGTACTAACTTTGAAATTCTTTACATCATCGGGACAGCAAACTTGTTTTCTGTAACAAAGTGCAGCGTATCGATCGTATGGAATTTATACTCTCAGTTTTGATATGTGTATACGTTTATTTTGAAAATACGTGATGTTAAAGCATTTTCTAAAAAGCCTAAACCTCAAAAATGTGTTTTGGTATTTTATTTAATAAAGACTTAAGGTAGCTGTCATTATTTATGAAAAAAAATCGTGAACAATTCACCCGCAGCCACCATTGACGCGCACGAAACCTGACATAAATTTGCTCTTGTAGGTTGTACATTGTTTAATGGCCAAGCCATGGGTAATACCGACACATATGCTATAGAATCCAATTGCATAATCACAGGCTCTTCGAGGAAGGGTTCTAAAATTTTTATTTTAATAAAATCCTTACGTGTGTCAGAGTTTCCCAGACTTCTCTTTTTTCGAAGGACACCCGATTCTGAGTGGACTGTACGATGCGCCGCTGATACCCTTCCATCGACCAAGAGTTTTGAGCATCCGAAGGGTCACTAATTTTAACGTTATCTTGATTATCAATGTATGTGTGTTGGTCGGCTCTGCTTCGCCATTGAATTGACCGTTCTCTAGCAGAACTATACTGATTTTGCAGCCCGTCTAAGCGATGTACTTTTTGCAGCTGGTGAGACAGCTTCCAATCTACTGACCGCAACGGTCTATTTTGGACGCAATGTGTATACCTCAAAGAATTCCAATAAAGTATATCGCCTGTGGTGGCTGTTGTAATGGGGCTCATACGTGGTGTTGTCGACCCCAGCTTAATGGTTGTAATTGCCAAACCTTTTAGAGTAGATTCTTACTTCCAGTCCACTAGGTGTGTTCCATATTACGGTATATGGTGGTGTTTACTAGCATAAAAATGATGGTCTCATGCGGTTGCAATCAGAGAAGAGACACAGTTGCCCTGTAAAACCATCGCTGGATGCGTGCCATAGTATCCAAGGGCGGCTCACATGGTAATGATTTAAGTCGGTATATTTCCGAAAAACCTCCTGAGGTCTGGGACGGAAGTAATCCAATGCACGTTGTTTAATTCTCCCTACGGCAGGTCTACCCTTAATTCTATTCGGGCAGCTTCTGTACAATCCATTTATTGTTGGACGGCCACGCGTAAAATTGTTGTTTCTTTCGAGAAATCTTGCGCTTGCTCACAAGCTTCAAATTCGGTGAACCTCAACTGTGGCCTTTCCACATCAAGGGGTGCAAGCATAGGCTTAAATTACATTGAAGGGCGAAAATAACTAGTCACTTCTGATGAAAACAATAGAAAAGGTTCTTCTGCTGCCCCTAGGACTCGGTCGATAATGTTCTGGACATCCATATTAATTGGCTCTTTCGTGTGAATTTACTCAGAGTTTCCAATAATTATTTCATTCAGCCTAGAATTAATTATCCCTAACATTGAAGATAATTTTTTTCATCTATGTTGATGTAATTATTACTAAGCTGTCCAAACCATCACAAGAAGAAAATTTACCAGTCACATACGCTTTCCTTTTAATCAGCTATTCATAGAAATTGGCTCGTATAGAGCGCGTCCCTTTAGTAAAACAAATTTAAAAAAAAAATTATTGGGTATTCGCTTCTACGACTCGACTGATGGTTCAATCATTCTCCTGACTTAACTTCATCTTAATTCGTGCATTTCTGCAAGGACTTTCACCTATTCTCTTTTCAAACCTAAATAGTGTCTTTAGAGCATTCCCGGCCTCAAAAATGGCTATTGTAACAGGGTGAAAATTGAACTTTTATACAATAAGAAATATTTTATTGCTAGTAATATAATAATTATTATCAGCCATAAAATACCAGCCAAATTAAATTTCAGAATAAAGTCGTTTTAGGATACAAGAGGGACTCGTCTTTATTCGCCTTATCTATGATATTCCAACAAATGATTCTTTGCTAGTAAATCCGCGAAAATTTATGAGGTATTGGCAGTAGAATGCAAGAATTTTCTTGTATTGTTAGACATAGTATATTAGGCGGCATTATTTTTATGCTTTACATATTCAAAATTTTTATTGTAGTAAGAGACCTTAGTCGATCGTTTTTAGACGTAAATTCTAAAACGTAAATGGTAAGGAGTCCGGTCTAATAGACTTCCATTCATATTGGCGCGCATATTTTGTGTATTTTAATGACAAATATTTTTCAATTAGATATACCTTGGCTTAAAGACTATTAAGATTTTTATATCTTGAGTTAGCAAATTTAAAGATACCTATTGGCGATAAACAATTTATTGTCATGATGCTTATAATATCTCTGTTTTTTTCAAAAATGTTTTAACGTGATACACACTTTGGACGATTTGTTTTAATCAAGTTAACGGACTCAATCCAAACTCAAATTGCATTCATTTAATTTGTCACACAACATGAGAAAACTATTTTTGGTCACACATGCTGATTCATTTTGACTATTTTTGTGTATTCTCAAAGCATGAAGAAATGGCGACTAACAGAGATTAACCCGAAATTAATAAATAGGTGTAGAAAGCTGAGATGCGGCTAACATTAGTTACGGTCCCGCATGGATTACACTTGAATGGATAGCTAACTGTTCAATTGCTATTTGGTTATAAACAAAATCTTTCTATCCTTGCTTTGCGTTTATATAAGTTATTCATTTTCCGCATTATTTGTTGTATGCGTGATGATAGCATTGACGTAAGTCTTGAGATAAAATAAATTTCAACTTTTGAATCCAGTCATACATCATATCCAAACTAAGGTTATTCCCAAGGACTAAGAAGTGTTTCTTGGATAAAGTTTCAAATACCATGTTGAATACTCTACGTTAAATATTCAAAGACTATAAACAGATCAACGGTGATAAAGCATTCATATTACCTCGTTGGAACAGCGATATTTGTGCTAATTGGATTTGTATTACTCTGTGTTACCAATTCACCGTACACGTATAAATCAAGTATATGTAAATATGACAAAAAAGTCACATTTTAAAGTTTTGAATTGAATTCTCCGGATTGTACGAGATCCAACTGTTAGGGTTTAAGTGCAATTTTATATATGCGCATTGTAACTGATGTTATTATTTAATATTAGATACTAATGTTACAAAATAGCAAATTGAATGATCAAATTAGGATGAAGAATGTAAATTTCTTTTGTAAACGAGCATAGGATTTAAAAATTATATTCAAATGATGATATTTGTCTACAACCTTCTCAGTCTATTAATTGTCCGATTTAAAATGCATGTTGGAAATCGGAAGGTATACTTTGGTACCGATCGATGCTTACTTCAATTTACTGTTGTTAAATGCATAGATTATTCAAAGAATAATGGTCGAGTAAGATGTATACGAAAAAATAAATGTGATATTCGCATCCATGCATCAGAACAATGGGTGGATCTAGTTAGAAATTTTAGTTATCGTGCTCCCAAGCTGATTATGAATATAAAAAAAAACTCGCCAGTGCATTTAATTATGGTGTGGTACTATTTTGCGTAACTGGATAAGAATGGCACAGGTGTTAATTTTGATTCTGCATAGTCGTTTCAAATATGTAAATGCATAATAGGTGTTGCACACCTAGTAACAAATTAGTTCAGTTATGACCGGAAGGATAAACCCAAGATAGCATGAACGGAAAGCATATTCGTTTCGTGCTTACTGGTGACTCATCAGTGGGAGGCGATATTACGCCATTTACCCACTATCTATTTTGGTGAGGAATGGGGACAAATATAATGGTATAATCGCCTATACAAATGTGTACACCTGCAATAGTGAAGCTAACTTCATATGAAGTCTTTGACAACGCGACTTAAAACCTAACTTACGATATATAATATATATATACTGAGTCTGTAAAGGGTACCAACACTACGGATAGTGTGTCAGTACCCGATACAAGCGTTATGGCATCAAAAATGTACATGGTGCCAACACTATGGTTGCCGAGTCGGTAAATAGTACCAACACGATGGATTTCAGTGTATGCTAAATTTCACAAAAAATAAGAATTGAGACTACTTCTGAACACCTGTTACAGCAGCAAATCCATAAATATATTGATAAATATATTTTCTAACATACACTTTTGAATTAAATGTCTCTATATGCGTGTTTATTTCACTGTATAATTATGGAGCTTTAAATTGCCTCATTAATTTTAGTTTATTTCACTTTTATACATACTGCTTCCTCCAAGTCACAATCATAACTCGCATTTACAATTCATAAATATATTAGACAGACATTTAAAGAAAAACCATTGATATAAATAAAAGCCAGTTTGTCTAAAATTCATCGTTTCTATACTTGACAAAAAAGCCTACACCACGAAAGCAATTTACTATATGAAGATATGCTGCAGTGCTTCAAATTCTGCCTATATCAACATAATTTCATCCATTTTATAATAATAATAATAATAGCACCTAACAACATATTAGAAAGCTTCACTGACTTGGCACCGTATTTGGTACCTAAATACGCTTTGAGATATATGTCGCATGGCAGGGAATTGATTAATTACCTAATACTTCTTATGTCAAACAATGTGTTTGCATCCACTGTCTTCAATGTGACTGCGGACATTTCGACTTCCGGTTACGGAAGCTTTTTTCAACAGATTGTTAAATGGTTTCTGAGATGTGCTTTTCGTTGAATAAAGCTTCCGTAACCGGAAGTCTAAATATATGGAGAAAGATTGGAGACAGTGGTTACAAACACCTTTTTAGTCAAAACAAGGATCAGGTAACTAAGTAGACAATTAAACATTCATTGATTGCGTGGGCGGTGAAAATATTGATTAAAATCAAGTTTGCGAAATCTAGATAAAGACCAGCCCCATTTTGATCAAGCGGTCATGCAGCACAACAGAAAGGGATTCGCCTTTATGCCAAGATAAAAAAAAATGTATTTAAATAACTAAACAGATTTTCAAAGTAACATGTATGTGCTAATCAAATTTGCATATGCCAGAGCATGTTCACAAGGAGATAAAGCTAAGTTACTTCATCTATAATACGGGGTAAATTTGCGGATAAAACCCCATGTCCAATAAAAATACTGAAATGATTTCCACTCCTTAATATTAGTTAAGCAAAACATTGAGCCCGTTAACTGTGCAAATTAATAAAGAAAATAAATTATTAAATATAGCATGAAGTTTTCTGCTCGTGCTGAAGCCTTTGTGTTCAAAATGTAAAAAGATTTCACACCAACAATAAGCGCATTACAGGTAAGACTAAAACTAGTTTAATTTAAGAATTTCTGATAGTTTTTCCAAAACCGATCATCCAAAGCATTCTCTTTAAGAACCAAATTGGCAGATACATAATTTATAACACTCCACATTCCAGTATTGGTGAAATTGTTTACTTAGCTAGAAACACATGTCCTTCTTTATAAATTAGGCTAATCTTATTGATTAATTGACCAGAAAATAGCTGAACATAATTTGATCTGTGTAGGGTCTAACACGTGTTAATTTGTAAAATAATTTAAAAGTTCCTCTGTAATTAATGGTACCACACGGTAAAACCTCAAATGTTAGCAATTAATAAAGTATTTAAATAGATTCGTTTAAGAGGTTTAGCTTATAATGCCTTCTCAATAGTCTTATAAATAAAATCCTTCTACCAATTGGCGTGCAGATATAACTGTAAATATAAGTTCACGCAATTAAACGTTATCCGAAATAAAAGTAATTTGTAAAGCTTTAAAACTTTGATGCGGAACGACTTATTAGAGAGGACGCGTAAAAATGTCTGTTGAGATTTGTTTTTAAAAAAAATGAAATGTATTGCGGCAAAAAAACCATTACAGTTAAATATTGTACCGTCCTATTATTCCACATTCTTCACCCAAATATATAGTGGTTAAAGGGCGTAATACCGGCTCCTACTGATGAGTCGCCAGTAAGCACGAAACGAATGTGCATGAGATTATACTTTCGTTCATGCTGCCTTTGGTCGACCTGGTCACAACTGAACCACCATTAATAAATCTGCGTAACACCTAATATACTTTAAACAAACCATTGTTAGAAGTTTACCACAACACTTCCATTTAGTGGTCTGTCGAATGACAAGATTGATGGTTGAACTTCAGTCCAAAATGGATGCCATATGTGCTCCACCTAAAGGAAAAATAGACCAACCAAGTCACATAATTAGTATAAAACTGAAAATTGTGTGCAGTGTAGTGTGCGGCAGGATGGCTCAGTGGTTAGAGCACCAGATTCCGAAGCAGACGCGCCCAGGTTCGAGTCCTGTCCGCGGCAAATTCTGGCCAGTACATGATGAGTCTCGACGAAACCGGTCTAGTGGATGAATTGCCTTTTCTACACTATACAATTCTTAGATTATACTGACATATGTAAGTAATTAATGGGTTAGGTGTTTATATCAAGACCGCAACCTTGATTATAATTATTGTTATCACCACCCGCGCAAGCAATGTTCGTTTAATTATATTGTTAGGAAAAACAAAAAACAAGCAATTTCAAAGCCAGCCATTTACAAAGATATTATTTATTAACTGTTAATAGAAAGCATAAGTTTTCTGGATACATAACTGCATACTGCAGTCGGCAGATAATTTATTTTCCATAAAGTGTTTTATGCAGTTGTCTACTCCAGGTGTTTTTAATGATTTGTTGACTTGGTCCTATGATTGGGCAACACTATATTCAGCACCACCGCGCTGATCTGCGTATTACCCTGCATGCTTATTTATCGCGCACTTGTAGATACCGTTGCTTTAATTTACCAGTGCTTATTTTATTATGACTACTTGTTGGTAGATGTTTAAATATGTAGTGGAACTTAAGTGAGATTGAGAATATATTCGCAATACTCCTGTTCGGTTATCAATGCTGTTTGTTTAGCAACTATGAAATCATTTTGTTTCCCATTCATCGCACGTAATCAAAGCATAAGTTCTTTGACAATATACAATGATTACATTTCTATTTTTATAACTCCCGTGAAATTAATATACAATACATAATGTAAATTTTCAACTGGACTAATGAAATAGATTTTCATCTTTAAAATAATCACTGATCTGTTACAAATATTTCAGTATTCACCTAAAACTGATATACTAGATAAAAATATGATGGAATTCACAGAGATAAGTGTACGCGTGTATGTGACTACATTCAAGTGGAAAAAGTAACAGCAGTAGATATATGCAAAAATACGTTTGCCTAACTGGTAAAATTAAACTTACTTGTTTTCACACTAATAATAAGAAAATATAAAAAGCATACTTACTTATCGTTTTACTGTTTGAAATTTTGGGTATCCATATGTGCATGACGCAATGAAGAATGCTCACAAAAATTCTAGCCAAATTTATTTCATGACTATCAAATACATTTTGGGAGGTCCATATGTTTACGCATTTGGCATGACGAACTGAAGAACAATACTGGCTTACATGAGAACAGAAATGTATGCGACAGTCAACGGGACAAGAGATGTAATCCCATGGGCACATGCAATAGGTATTTACTGATGACTCACAGGTGGGAGCCGGCTTTACGTGTATGGGCATTATGTATGCTTTTCATCTAATCTAGGATGATTGGATGGAGATTGCTCTATGCAAATATTTTAGAATTTCACTATATTCTAAATTATTAGGAAAATGTATCGCAAAATTGTCACTGGCTATATATATATATATATACATATATATAAGTAGAAAGATAGATAGATAGATAAAGAGAGAGAGTATTTGGAACGTGATTCCGTGTGCCACTGACGAGTACCCAGTAAGCAATGAGCGCAGGCGCATGGGATAAAAGGACGGTACAATAGGATATTGTACCGTCCTATTATCCCAATTCCTCACCCAAATATATAGTAGTTAAAGGGCGTAATACAGGCTCCTACGAATGTGCATGAGATTACACTTTCCGTTCATGCTGTCTTTGGTTTATCCTTTTGGTCACAACAGAACTAATTTGTTACTAGGTTCGCAAAACCTAATACATACTTGCATATATATTGGTTCTCCGCAAAAAACAGTATTTAGCTCTTATCCTTTAAATCAAGTTTGAAACATTGAAATAAGCACCAGTCCTATTTCACCATACCAGTGGCACAACGTAGCATAAAAGCGTTAGTTGCACGTACTGACGCGTTTCAATCTTCCATGATCATCATCAGAGTATTATGGCAAACTGACCAGCAATCAATGGTTATTTGATTGCATAACTGTGACGGAAGACAATTTTTCTGTTTCGCGTCTGGTTAGAAACTATAGGATTGGTGCTAATATCAAGCTTGCAAAGTTTATTAAAAGAAATAATATCCACATCCTCGTAATCAGTGATCGTTCATTTTCGATATATATATATATATATATATATATATATATACATATATATATATATATATACATAACCGCCGCAAAATTCACGTTCATGACCAGGAAGAAGGCGCACGGAAATTCGGTTATGAATCGCATAATGAGACCAGCTGAGTCGATAGCAGAATATCCACCATATCTCTATACATACATATATATATACATACATATATATAAGCATATATATATATCGGTCGATCCACAGTCAATCCAGTCGCGCTCTAATGATGATCATTGAAGTTGGAAACGTGCCATTACTTGTGAAAAATGTTAGTTTTGATTTGTTGCGCGTTTGGTTCATAAATGCAATAAGATTGTTGCTTATATGAAGCTGGCAAATTTGACTTGTAGAATTCAGGTAATAACAAACGCAAAAAATAATTGTTTTAGCGTAAAACTTATTTCAAACTCCGTTTAAATAGCTTCTTTAATACTTATTGGTAGATCTCATTTTCATAATTGTCGTTTTAATAGAGAAATTTGCGTCATGTATGCGTGTGTGCACGTGTGACTATAATTTAGAAAAACTCACTAAAGTATAATTACGTGCACGCGTATGATCATCTTAATGAAATTCAGTGATCAGGTAAAAAGGACTGATGTTTCATAACATAAAAGATTCATATTAATTCTACGCGCGTGTGCTTTTAACTGCAAAACCTTCAGATAAATACAATTAAATGCACGTCTACGTTTGTCCAAATTGAACAACATTGATTGCTTGTCCTTTCCACTCTGCTTCGGTCTGACTATTTAAAAAAAACTCACTATGTGAAAAGCCACAATTACAGGCGAATTAAATCGTTAGGAAGAGGCAAATAATACTGATATCATTTCTGTAAACTCAAGTAAGGTGAAATAGTCAAAACTTAATAATAAACATGTTTGTATGGCAAGATGTTAAAAACAAATGAAGCTCGATTGAAGATTCAGAAAATTACCCACCAAAAGAAACCGTTGAAATGAAGTCAATCGATAAATTAATGTTTCTGAATGTCAAATTTTTAACAAATGTTTCAAACATAGAAATAAATGCTTATTGTAAGACTGCAAACTCAGCTAACCTTCTTAATTCAAAGTCAAACCGGAATCTAGCTCTAGTAAATGATTAAGAATGTCGAATTAAGATTAACTTTCGTGTGGTCACTTTTATTTGCGAATAAATTGCTAAACAATCCTTCACGATTCAGCTTTAAATTCTTCTTACCTTACTGTATTTCTTAGCTAAGGTTCCTCATACAAAGCAACACTTATTATTGACATTTTATACTAAATATCGAATATCATTATAATATCAATATGTTCTTTTTTACAAAATATTATTTTTATAACTATATACCGGATCTTTTATTCAATTTTAACTTCTTACCCTGTTAACTTATTTATTATTAACTCTTGATCGTTTATCTTACGAATAATTTACAGCTAGGGCATGCTTATTACTAGCCGCTCCCTAAACAAAGAAGTCACCCAGAAGTACGGTTTATCACATAGTGAGAATAAAACAATTAGTCAGCCGCCTGTAAAGTGTAAATGTAATGTAATCACATATATGAAATGTGCACGTCTATGTGAATTTAGTTATCTGAAGGTTTCGCAGTTGTAAACACACGCACTAATGATAAAGTTTGGTTTAATGGAAAAAGGAAATTTGTACGAGGTCACTATAATTCACTTGAATGAATATACGCGTGAATGTAATTGTATTTAACCGATGCTTCACAGTAATAGACATTCACATTCACACGAACACACACGCACACACTACGCAGGCAGACACTCATGCAATCGCACACGCACGCGTGCACACAAACACGCATGAACACACGCACATGATGCACGTTTATATAGTGAATTGTGAGTTATAGTCATGATATCTACCAATCACAAAAAACTAAGTTATTTAAGTGAAATTATACTTGTTTTAATACAAGTGTTAAATTCTTGTGATGAGCAGACTCTTGAAAACGGCGGTGAAAAATTGATAGACGATATATCAAAGATAAAGAACATCGATGAGTATTGTGTAAATCACGTAATAGATTTGTTGTGTTGAAATTACAGCAGTTTTTTTTAGAATTTCCAGGTGTTAAATTAAATGAAATGTTACACAAGTTAAATATCAATTATGAGAAACCTTGTAGTTGACCATTATTTCCAGTACTAATTTATTAAATTAGATTGCATAAAAGAAGTAAAAAAATATTCCTCAAATTTGATTATATAATTCAGTATAAAATTCTAATTTATATTTTGTTCAAATTAATAAAACACATCACTTACTTGGTCTTTCGATGCGATGACACTATTGACAGTCTGTAGCTGCGGTCGTAAAACGAATGAAACAAAATAGAAATGAAATGCAGCATAGGATTCCATTAAAAATTCGGTAAAACAACTATGGTATATAAAGTTCAAATCACAAGATTAATGGACCAATTTTTAATTTTTTATTATTTACCAGTTCAGTAAAACAAAAATATCATTAATTATTGACATCCTGGACACCTTTTCTATCAGCCAACCAAAACATTCTATTACTCCATTTGCCAACGGATATTTTAATTAGGTGACCAATTTGTTTTAATAATAGCAAACACGCAGTCTTCTATTTCTTACTAACAGATATGATTTTATTAGTACATTTAATTCATCTGTAATTTATTCTATGACAGATTCACTTCCTTGCGAACAATCCCACTAGAAAATTCACAATATTTTCAGTTAGAAACTAGCTTTCACATAAAAAATTGAACACTCCCTCATTCAATTTCATACTTACTCTTTCAATTATTCAATTTCCCAGTCATTCATTGCTTACTTTATCCAATCCCTTACTCACCCTCTTTCTTACTCACTCATTCACACTTAGTCGCTCACTCTCTTCATCTCACTCACACCATTTCTTCCTTATTAAGTTATGCCATGATTAACTCGCATAGTAACTCATTTACTTCGACACCTACTCACCGACTTAGTCCCCCCGTCACACACTCAACTGTTTGCCCACTCTCGCAATGATTCCTTTTCTCACACACATTTTCACTCACTCACTCACGTCCTCATTAGCTCACTCTCCTAGTCACTAGCTATATTCAAATCATGATATAATGAAATCAATTTTTCATACTTTAACTAACTAACTCGCCAAATCCCTCACTCACTCACTCATAAAATCCCTCCTTAAATTCCTCACATCCCCACATTCTTGCTACCACACTTCTTATCTTAATCGTTTATTTATTAATTTACTTCTTGTCTCACTTATTCACTCACTCACTCCTTCCTACACTTACTACTTCACTAACTCGCCTACTCAATTATTCATAGCAAATGTTTATTCTAACTCATTCCTAATCACTAAATCACCATCGTTTTTATGTCATCTGGCCAAATTAATTTCTCACACTCTTAAGAAATTTTGCTATCGTTTAATGAATCATTCAAACTACTGCATTATTTAATTTACGTAAACCTCGATATGCTCATTAACACCTATATGTGATAATTTCTTTACTAAGTGTAGCGAGCAATTTAAAAAGCAGGGAATTACAAAATAGAGATTTTAATTAATGAATTTATTTTATATAAATTTATTTTATTTATTATATAAGAAATTAATAAATAGATATTAAATAAAATCGCTGAAGTTATTATCCAAATCTAAAGTAGATTTTTTTGTGCGATTACGATGTTATGACCAATTCGTTAAAAAGAACAATAGGAATTCGTCTACAGGTAACCGATGAAAATATGATTATGTAGAATCTTTGAAGGACCATTTAAGTTATAAAGCCTTTTTACTTAATATGAACTTGTCTTTTCTTTTATGAACGAATTGGTGTCAGAAAGAAAGTCTGGGACGACTAACTTCTGAAAACAGCTGGGAGAGCTTAAAACTAGCTGGCGTAGAGATACGAGTGTCAATGCATTTCAAAGTTCGCTTTTCGTCATTCGCGCACGATGCAAATCTGAACAACAACATGGGCCAAATCTCAATGAATATTGAAGATATTAAAAATGAGACAAAAATCACGGCTTATTTCAATAACTTATATGCATAACGAAAGATGCTTTGAGATTTAGCATCCTATAGCGATCAACGTAATCTGTTGTGCCAAACATTGTAATTTCGTTATTCCTCAGACGATTCATTCTTATAGACCGAATAAACGTATTGGAAGTAATATTCCTACATCTGTCTGTGCAGTTCGTCTAATTTGACTA
Source organism: Eudiplozoon nipponicum (assembly GCA_029291075.1). Taxonomy (NCBI): domain Eukaryota; kingdom Metazoa; phylum Platyhelminthes; class Monogenea; order Mazocraeidea; family Diplozoidae; genus Eudiplozoon; species Eudiplozoon nipponicum. The sequence continues at coordinate 44,876 of JAQBSW010003981.1, forward strand.
GCTCGAAAGCACCCCAGATTTATATCATAAAGTCACGGCAAAAAGATAGGTGCTTCATTCGAATTTATGGTGAATTTTCGCACAAGTATTGCCGTTTATTTAGGAATTGCTTTAAAAACTTGAAGAAAATTGTTCTTAAAAATCGTTTACGTTCACCTCAGGCGCGCTATGATATCAGTTACGAAATTATTCTTGTCTGCAGTGGAATACACTTCCTGAAACCTAATTCCTATTGGACTATTCAACTCCAATCAAAATGATCTATTCTAGTGTAAACTTTTCTGTCACTTCGACGTTCACATATGCCGATATATATGCCCAACATATTAAAAAAACACGTAATTAAGTAACAGACAAAATATAACTTACCTTTCATTTAAAACAAGTTAAACAAGGCAATCAGTGCTACATCTAGTCGCACTGCCACAACTATAATTGTCCCTATTAATTAATTAATTATTCAATAAGTACATAAATTATACAAGTAAAACTGGTTTGGTGAAACAGTCAATGCCATGTGTAGTGACGTCGCTTCACAACCGACACTCCAATCAGGCATAATTCAACCGAGACTACTGTTGGTTAGAGTCGCATTTTTTATTTTCATTTTCTTACATTTAAATTGCGGTTTTATCCTAGCTTTTAAGGTGCCTTTATGCTCTTATTAGGGTCATGGATGGACGAAAAGAACCAGTACGTATGACTGAAGACAGTTTTACTATGCTTCGTGGCTGATTAAATAAAATGTTATTCTCGTTTATCTCCAATAAGCATTCTTAATTTAAATTATTTAACTAAACCCACGCAAGCCATCGTTACGCGTGCTTTTTATTTTACCAGTAAGTGCACATGAATTGTACTTTGCTTAAATGTTTGCCGTATAATTTTTGTGCAGTTACGCTTGTATTGTGTTGCAAACGTTGTTGAAATCACACAAATTTGTCACTTAATCTATGATTCATAGACTTAGTCAACTAAAACACACTTACATGTCTTTCATTGATAAGCTGTAAGAAATCGAAAAGTGGTTGGCTCCACTGCGTAAAATCAACTCCTGTCACGGCTAAACTCTCCAAGTAGACAATCTGTTGAGTAACTATAGGACGTCGCATTGTTTGCAGTGTCATGAATCGATTTGCATCACTAAAATTTTGGTCAAAAGAAATAGATTGTAAAAACACTTATTATACACAATGATATAAATTTTTCTTATAATTTTTAGTAATTAAAGCTAGTTGTAAATTAATCAAACATTAATTGTGCCGTTGGTAACAAAATTTAATTACATATGGTTCGTTAGCTTGAGATAAGCACCAAGAACATTATATTTAAAAGTTCTTAAAGCAAACAAAACTACAGTCAATAACACGTCCTGACGTGTTTCGAAACTCTATGGTCATCCTAAGAGCACAACGACAAACTTGCGATAATCAACCAGAAATTCATAAAGCAAGAAAGAAAAATTAGATTTGCGGCTAATACCTCTAATTTTACATTTTTATATGTGCATTACAGTTTGATTCTCATTGTACCGTTCTCCGTCGTGCTTTAATGATGACCATAGAATGTCATAATGAGTCAGGATTTGAGACTTATTGTAATTATAAATTAGCAAAATATTCACCTAGGTAATAAGGAAAATTAAATTTAGAATAACATTCTACTAGATAGGACAGCACAAACATGGATAACAATATTTAAAATTGAGATTGCGAATCTGGGAAAAAGCACGAATTCAATTTCTTTTTACTATTCGCCCAACATAGTAGAACTACCGGCAGTTGCACGCATTGACACATTATAAATTTCCATGGGCATTTTAAAAGCAAAACGGCGTGAATTTTGGTGCTCTTAATTACAATGTCTCGCCATAGTTACATTTATCTATTAAATTCATCGTAAAATAAAAGTTCAAGAAATTCAACATAAAATTTATTACCAGAAAAAATGGCGAACGGAATGACATCATGCTTTTTCTAGTTTGCATATATTTAAATAAATTTAATGCGCAGAATGTACATGTATAGGACACTTCTGTTCATACGTAATCGCTACATTACTTTAATGAGAAATAAAATACCAGCGAATTACATTTTTTGGTCGTGACTTCAGTTTAATCTAAGTTCAAATATTCTAACTCCTTGGTATTCAAGCTAGTCCAAATCAAAATGCCCATATCTCTTAATGTGTTTTACTCCTGTGCGTATTGTGTCAGCCCTGAGGATGAGACTGGAAATGTGGGCTTGAAATATCGGGAAACGAACAGTGGAAAATCTTGATCCAACGTCATTTTCAGTCAATCAGCTGATGGAAGGCTTAAAAAAGAAGGGACAATTGAGAACCCATCAATCGAAGCCAATAAGCAGTGCACCTGAAAATGATCAAAATTCAAGATTTTACCGACCTAAGAGTGCTATCTATTGTCCCGCACAAGATAAATGCGGTCAAATCTACAACAAGAAGGACGCACTGCGCAAGAGAGTTTATCATTCAATACGTCTAGTCTGACCCAAATTGTCTGTAGTTGTCAGATGATTTCATAAAGGATTGCCAGATCCCTTTGATAACCGTCCAGAAGCTACAGCGTAAGAATAGTTGAATTGCAGGCTCTGAAAACGTTGTTCTCATCAACTCCTTTCGTCGAAGTAGAAGTAACTTCGAAGATAGTAATGTAGACGATAAAGAAAAGCCGATTGAGTAACTGGTCTTTAAATTATACGGCAACACGAAATTATCGTAAACGCAGATGCAGCATCATTGTTTCTCAAAGGAGATTTCGATATAGGGGTTACGTTAGAGGGATTGCTTGTAACAACTTATGATAAGCTCAATCCTATTTACGTTTATTGCAGCACCTCTCTTAATAGAGGAATAAAGCGTAGTTTTCTAGAAAATTAATCGTAACTAAAGTCACGCGCAACGTTATAAGCCTTGATTTTTGCTTAAATATCGAATTATTGTTGATTTAGCAAGCCAGAATATTCTAGAACTTTCAACTAGACTTGCACATCGTTCATGGACTCGAGCTTTTGAATGTTTAGTATTGTAGGCTAGACAAACGTCCACGATGCATCCTTCAACCGAGGTATCCACAGCTCTTAGATAACATCAAGCTCTATTCTACCACTAAAAAATCAGAGCTACGCGTCACTAAGACAAAGCACAATATCAACTTCATCAAACCATTTATTACGTTTAAGAGGGGACCTCCACATCCAGGCAACCTTAAAATTGCTCAGGAGAAGTGCTCAAGACAGTTTGAAGGAAGTGTATCCAGTCCATAATGAAGTTATTCTGCATTTTCGTCAGAGTTGGGCTCCAAAACTAATGAATACTACGTAGCTTGCAGTGATTATTGTACGCTTAAATCTGTTACGAAGGAAGATGCGTATGTTGTTCCCACTGTTAAAAAATCACATAAAATAATTTTTTTAAATGTTTTGATTAAAACAAATCTGTCATCATATTCTCGTAGCCTCGAAACTAATTAGGAAGATTGCAATTATCACTTCTTTTGGCTTATACCTTGAAATGCCATTTGGCTTTAAGTGCGCCCCTCAGACATTTTCAAACCTTCATAGATAACATACTTTGCGATGACACAAACGAATGCATATCAAACATTTATAACATAGTGATCGTTAATCAAGACCAAGATTCGCACGCTCAACATCTTAGCAACGAAATGCCCCTACGTAGCAAAGCACGGAATCGAAGGTAATTTTGATTAGACACAAATCACAACAACCTCAGCTGATGTTTCAATAAAAACTAATCGATTCACATTGTTTTTGGTCATTGCCTTTAGAAGCTATTTTGATTAAGAATCTTCCGGCGGCTAAGAATTTGAAGGATTTTCGTACAATCTTTGATGTTATCAACTGTTACCTTAAGTTCCTACTTAGATTATCGGAAAAAAATATATCCGTTACGCATACAACCTAAAAATATGAAAAGACCTAGCAGAAGCCACGCTATCTCTTGAGTGTCAGATAACGAGGAATTACTACGTCAGGTAGTCGACTCATCAGCTTTTACCAATACGCTAACAGACCAGGATTTAAAACAACTTTTCTACTCACGACAAATGGGTTGAAATTTGCGATTGGCGCCACCATAAACAAATGTGCTCAATCGAATTCCGAAGTCAGTATGTGTTTACGCAAGTACTCTACGAGCAATATACACTAAAAAGCATAATATTTGTCTGGAACTTCTCACAAATGATTACACGGTGCCCGATTTTATTGGCATTATTTCCAGCTGATGATTGGTATTTTCCACAGACCGTGTCCTATTCGTCAATGTTATACGAAATTGCGACCGGTTAGATACAATGCGATTGACTTTTAATGTAATGTTTGCAACCGTGAATTCAAAATTGTTATTACAAGCCACGCAATGCATAATTGTTTGGTTGTAAAAATAGTTAATTCTGTTCAATAAGACACCTAATAGATTATCTCATAGACCTATCATTTGCAGGAAGATAATCTCTATTCGACGAGCAACAAAATGTATTTTTGCCCTCCTTTTGAATTATTATTAACATCTAATGTGTTTGTAAAAATACGTTTCTAAACAGTCAGATCTTCATAACAAATGGGCATACTTTCTGTAAGTTTGATGAGTGAAAATTGATCAACGTGAAAGTTAATGGACATAACTTGATTATTAATCGCTCTTTCCAAAGACAAAATTAAGATTTAAAAATTTTTTTAACCAAACTTGCAATCAATTATTATTCACTTGTATAACATATATATTTATCAGAAGCTGCAAATAGTTAATATTTGTGACTGCAAGGCAATTGTGCGTCCTACATCATCTCGCAAAGTACAGTGTATACAAAATTACTATGTGTGAGAGCCACATCTCTGGTTTTCAATACCTAATATATGCATTTTAGTCTTATCCTCGTTAGTCAGTTTTTCCTCGTTCTCTGATGATGACTATGGAAGATCGAAACGCGTCAGTACTTGTGACTAATTATAGATTTGAGATTCTGTGCGGTTGGTTAGATACAGTGGTATCACTATTTATCTCAATTTATTTTTTGATTGAAGCAAAGAATGCATAACTGTTTTTATATATTGACCGGGAGCTCCATTACGAAGCTCACGTGATGTAGTCTTTAGCAATCCAGTATTAATTAAGCATTACTTATTTTCAGATTTCATTTTTTTACTTTTTTATTCACAGTTGACTTTTGTATTTTAAGTTTATTTTTTTCTGTTCAAATTATTCTGTCAAACTTAAGAAACTTTCTACAAATTTCCAACATCCAACTGTTGAATTTATTGCCTCTCATACTTCCTTCAATATATATATATATATATATATATATTTACATCCACATTAACATATTATATTTAGTATTATATATTTATACAATTGAGAGTAGCATCTTCGAAGACATTCCCATGAAATCTTCATAAAAAGAACAATAAATGCATTATCTGCATGCTGTTACCAAGCAAAGAAGATCTTCCTGAAACGCCCAAAAAATTTGATCCAGATTGTCAGTTTGAGATTGGCTGGAGAAAATGCGGCGTGCATTTAAACAAATATGGTGTTGCAAAATGGCTATCTGGAAAGACTCTGTGGAATTCTACAGCGAGACTGTGAATGTATAGTGGGAACATATGCATTGTTCCTCTTGGTGCCAAATTTTCTTCAGTATTATAAAGCAAATAAATACATGCATTCTACATGTTGTGATCCAAAATGCGAATGTTAATTTCACTTTTAGTGCACACATGCTAATCAAATTTGAAGATAAGGATCAGCTGACGTCTCCAGCCAAACCCCAAATTGTTTAAGATTGAAGAAGACTCTTACACAAACAGTATGTCGACTTGTCAAAGATACACTTTCTTACACATGACAATAGCCTTAAACAAGTCTGGTCTGACGACCAGTAGCACGAACATTGGTGGTGCAATCGGGAAACGGAAATGTTAAGTAAAGCGAAGCGACGGATTCGGTTGGGCTGTGCAATTTCCTCTTAGTTTTAAGTCGACAAAGGTCGAAATTAGAACCAATGTGTAAGGCATAGAGGGAAAATTTCGGGTGCCGAAGCAGATCTTTCATAAATGCGCCTCAAATCGTGCAATTCGAGCCGATTTTGTTAGTCAGCCTTTTGTAGCGGGCTGTCGAGGTGAAGGAAAACTGCAAATCTAAACTATTCATTCCAAATAGGAAACTATCTAGTCCAGATATAACTATAGATTTCATGCTCACATGGCGGTTAATCAATTTTATTTATTTTGATGCATTTCCGCGCTATGTATGCGTAGATTAGCACCTTTTGGGGATTTCTTCATAAAGGAACATATTCATTAAACAGAACTCTAAGCAGAACTAACGACATTCAGAGTACTAGAAAAAACGAAGCCAGAAAATATATCCATCCGTTTTCAAGCCTGGCATTAAGGCGGCATAGTAAAACAATATATACACAAAATATCGTTACAACGATATGCAGTTTATTTGGTTCAAACTCGACTAATACAGTCACAGGTAAATTTGCCACCTCGTTATCTTCAACCACAACAATGATAGTAATATTACCAAGTACGAAATTCTCAACAATAGCTTTACCAAGATAGACAGATTAATTTAAGCATAACCAAATCGACTAGCATTTTAACCAATATGTCACTTCAAATTAGGCGTTGACAAAGAGTCAGAAAAACCACGACTTGGCAGATGGTTGTTTAAACTAGTTAGCAAAAGCGATGCTTGATAAGGACTGGCTGCAGTAGTAAAACAGGAAGTTTTTATCTATAGAGCAAGCATTATGAGCTGACGGTTTACAGAACTCTATACTGCAAAACTGATCGTGAACAACAAGATAAGAGTAATCCAATAAATAAGGAAGCATTAATTTAATTTATCAGCCATTAATGCCAATTCATTAAATAGACTTTGCAAAATTGAAATAAATATTAATCAAATTTATTATTCAGTCGTATAAGATTCTTAAAATCAAGTTTTTGAGCTTAAAATAAACACGAATAACACTGTAATTAACCAGTCGAACAACATAGAAAAACTCTCATCAGCCACACGTACTGACGCTATGTTGTTCGACTGGTTGAATACAATAGGATTGGTATATTTTCATGCTCGCAAACTTGATTTAAATAATTGGGCTCACCATCCACGCAATTAATGATTGTTTAGTTGCATAAGATAACAAAACTATGACAAGTCCTGCAAATTGCCGCACTTTAGCCGTCCTTGGTCAGTATCCGAGCTGAACGGAAGATTGACTAACTTGATTAAAATACTAGTTGCAACCATCAACACACAAAATAACTAATATAAGTTAAACGATAATTGATTGCGCGAGTGGTAGTAAGAGTTCTTTAAATCAAGTTTGCGAGCTTGAAGTAAACACCAATCCCATTGTATTTTTAATCAGTCGTCGAACAACATGGCAAAACGACCACCAGTTTCACGCACTTATATGAATGTGGAAACAACTACAAAAATGTTACAGCCGTTACCAAATAGAAGTTGATCTGTCGAGATTCAGTGAGACACAATGTACACAAGATCACTGAGGGGAAAGCCGCACATAATATTTCCCGTACTTCGCCATCATTGCGATTTGATCCCTGTTGGTATGCTTTGTCTATGCTTTGGGATTGACCTATAAAAGTCGAAGCGATTTGGCGCATGTGACAAATGGTGCTTAGGCAATATTTCGCGGGTGAGAAGGCAAACGGACTTGACGTTGTGTTTTACGTCAGGATGTGAAAAAAACCTTTACATAATAAAGTTGTTACAACTGTTCATCAAGTGTGCTTATTTTCCTGTCCTGGCTAATGCGTCATTGTGTAGTTACTACAAGTGTGCAATCTAGGCGATTGTGCGTGTTCAGGCTTATTTCTACCCAGGTGGCATGTTCGCATAACTCGAAGTCACCCGTCTCCTTGTATATTTGTGTGCTTTAACGCATTTGTGCTAGCCTATTACCTTATCATTACAGTCAAGTGGCACTCAATTAAGCGAATTTCCTATAAAAAGGTCCATGAATTCAGACTTATCGCCTGGCCAACTGATGACCCTTTGAGCAAAATATGCTAATTCAGACAACACTCTAAAAGAAATACTACAACTAAAGAAGGGTGTCTGGTAGAAATGCTACATCTAAAAATATTCTTGATATATATATATATATATATATATATATATATACATTCTGGGTTTGCAAATGTTTATGGGGTGGCAACAAATCTGACTCTGGTTTTTGATAATGGCAAATTTATTTCGAGATTAATAAACTTCGCATTACAATCTTTGCCACCCACATAATCAAATGCAAACTAAATATATATATATATATATATATATATATATATATATCGAGATTACTTATTTGCCACCCACATAATCAAATGTAAACCCAACATGTATATAAACGAAAGATTAAAGGAAGTTTAGTATATATATATATATATATATATATATATATATATATATATATTTCTGAGATTACTAAACCTCGCTTTGCCACCCACATAGTCAAATGCAAACCCAAAATGTATGTAAATGAAAGATTGTAAGGCGAAGTTTTGTAATCTTGAAATATATGTATACATAGTTATATATATATCGAGATTACTGAACATCGTTTTACAATATTTGCCACCCACATAATCAAATGCAAACCCAAAATGTATATAAACGAAGATTGTAAAGCGAAGTTTATAATCTCGAAATATATATATATATATATATATATATATTTCAGAGAAAAATAAACTTCTCTTGCCACCCACATAGTCAAATGCAAATTAATATATATATATATATATATATATATATATATATATATATATATATATATATATATATTTATGGAGGACTTAAATAGATGTGGCATCTCCGTGATAATTTATGTGGCTAAGATTTGCTATGTCAATGCCTGTACGAGAGGATGAAGCCCAACTGCTATCATGCTGGTGTTTTTGCCTAAGAACGAAAATTATTTCCTTGTATAAATACAGTATTTCACCTAGCGTGAGCTTCTTCCTTGTTCTCAGAAAGGGCATACAATTTTGTCTTTCTGCTGAACTCATACTGACTCTCTATCTTTCTCTCTCGCTTGTTACACCAACTTAAATATGAGCTAAAAGAAAGTGAATTATGTTTTCCAACTTTTAAGAAGAACGCATTGAAGCTCACTGAACAGAGGTTGGCCTAATGTGATGCGTAAATACTTAGTCGGTTTTCAGAGTACGTGGCAATTTAATCTGTGCCTTCAATCAAGTGAATTCGTTATTTAGAATTTCAAATAATCACTCATTCAATTTGGACACGCAATTAATTTACAGGAGGAAAACTGAAAGTGCTATTTTCCTTTTAAATTTTGTCTACGAGAAACAATAGTGAGTTAGAAGATTTTGGATTATTGAGTTTAGCAACTTCGTATGTAATTTAGGACTACGAGATTATACATCATATAACATAATAAAACGATGAATTCGTGTAAGTGCCCAGGGTTCGAATTAACAGGCAATTATTTGATTGTATTTGAGATAGTACAATCCTTTTATTCCGGTGAATTTGGATTGCAATGCTGACTAGTTGAAATGTATAATCATTAAATTTGAAATACATAAATCACTAGGAATTAAAGTTGCTCTTTATTTTAAATCTTTTTTAAATTATTCTATTCCTTAGTTAGGTGTTAGGGAAAACAACATATAAAGCGTAAATGACCGGACGTTCAATGTTTTTGCGTATACACATTTTTGCTTTTTAAAACGGACTATTTCATGAAGTTCTTCTAAATGCATATTTATCATAAATACACTTTTTGGAAATCAGTTATTTTGCGACGCCTCAAAAGATAGGTGGAAAAGTATGTGCGGGAGATACGTGAAAACAGTTACAATTTAAAGTGTAAATGTATCGGACTCGATCTTACATATACTTAAGCATAAATGACTGTACGCACAAAAATACTCGCGCAAAAAATACACGTTATTAAAAATGCATTATGAAATGTGTAAAAATGCAGAAACACAGGCTTAATCACGACTCGCATTCACACGAATTATTTGGAAAAAATGATCAATTTACATAAAATATGATCGCAAATATTTGGAGCTTATTACTCTCTATGCACTTGAGAAAGATCACCAGTTTATTTTTATTACTGGCGCGACGAATTTCAAGAAATTTGACAGTCTGCTTAATTGCCAATACCTATGTTGTATATCTTTTAACTTAAGACTTCTTATTATCAATGATTTTACTATACCGGTTTTCATCCGTTATTTATTATTTGACTTGAAAGAATGAGGGTAAAAAATTAAGTATCCCTCCTATGAAGTTCTCGTTCAGATTCTTATATGTAAAAATGAAAATTCACACACTTAATCGTTTTAATCGTGAATTGAAGTTCTCTCATCCGACTAGTTTAGTCCAAGAAATTTACGCCATGTTTAAAAATGGCAAGTATATCATTAAAAATGCATAATTAAATTTTGGCCTCATGAAGGTCTTGTCTAGGGGGTTCTTTCCAAGAGAGCCAGAGGTGGACTGAATACGTAGATTATACAGAAGTAATAATGAAGCGAGAAACGTACATTCTGGGACACGCAAAAATTTTTTAGTTTATTCTAAAACCATGAACGCCGAGGAGTAAGAATGTTGCACAAAACAACCTCCAGTGTTCGTAATTCTTTTTCGTGTTTTGCTTTGAAGATCACTTGGAAACCCGACTGAATTGGAGTGTGATTTATATAAACAGTGGGTTCAGCGATTGTAAAACATTCTGTCCAATGCCACTTGTGCATAATTAAAAATATTCCAGAATTCGCTTCTTTAGTTATCGGCTAGTCCGTCCTATATAACGCTATGAACAGCTATGGCATTTGTATAAATAGACAATATGTAAGTCTTGAATTTCCGGTAAGATATAATGTAAATTTATTTTCAGCAGGCGCTTTTTAATATAAACAAGCATCAATTCTGTATTGGGTATCCGCGAGGTCCCTTCTTTTTTAATTTTTCAAGTAAATATTTTGAATGGTGCGTCCCCTTTAAAAGGTATACTAACAAGTATTTTTTTGGTTGAATAAGGTTTCATTGCTTTTTTATAATTGTTTGCTTCAACAAAATTATCGGGGTACCCGTTTTCTATTAAAGTTGGTTTAAGCACCACCGGTTCTTGATATTGAAATTCTTTAGAAAAGATTTTCCTTATTTTTGGGATAAATTGCCTTTTTGGAAATTAGGATAGCGCAGTGGTAATATATGTACTGTCCATTCCATGTCTGATATCTAGTTTAATTTCTCCTTGTCAATTATATTATATGTCTTTTCAGAAGGAGCTAACATGAAGTTGCTGAAAGCACTTTTCTTTCTCAACTTCTATCAGCCTCACCGCTATAAACATTAACGTTAAATATTTTAATAGTCATTATTTCATGCAACTGTACATATCCCTACATACGAATTGGATCTTTACCTTTTCAATTGTTGGTCCAGATGGCCTTTGTTGTCAAATAATAAAAACATTCTGTTTTCTTATTCGACCTTTTAGACTTGTTGAAGCAAACTTAAAAAATAAGCAACAAAAGAATAGCAATAAAACTGTACGCACCAAAATGTCAATTTACGTCAATACACCGTTAATAGAGGAGGCACCATCCGAAATATCTACTCTAAGGATAAAAATGTCAGTGAGTTATCGGTAGTTTAAATTAAACTTTATGCACAGTATACAACAAAGCGCCTGATGAGGTATAAATGCTTAGAATAAGCCCCATGCAACAGAAAAGTCTAACAATTTCGTGCTTACTGGCGAATCATCAGTAGGAGCCGTCTGCCACTGACGAGTACCCAGTAAGCAATGAGCGCATGCGCATGGGATAATAGGATGGTACAATCTCCTAATGTACCGTCCTATTATACCACATTTCTCACCAAAATATATAGTGGTTAAAGGGCGTAATACCGGCTCCTACTGATTTGTCGCCAGTAAACACGAAACGAATGTGCACAGGAGATTATACTTTCCGGTCATGCTGCCTTTGGTTCATCCTTCTGATCAAAACTGAACTAATTTGTCACTAGGTTCGCAACACCTAATACATACTTGCATATATATATATTATGTCTCCGCAACAAACAGTATTTAAGTCTAACACTTGTTAAATATACGAATGCCTTAGCCGCTCAGTGCACTATGCAAGCCTGACCGTACTATTGCTAAACATTTTGATTACGCAATAGCTGAGCGCATTGCTTATAAAAATAACACTAAAAATCAACATCTGATACATATTTGCATATATATTAGGTCTCCGCAACAACCAGTATCTAGATATTATATATTTAATTGAATGGTATCATAATTACTGCGAAAATTAATAACTGATATCGATTATGTCCAGAATGTGTGGGTTTGCTTGAGCAACAGGTATTCAGAAACACTTATTATTCTCAATTTTAGTGAGTTTTAGCATATCTTCAAATCCATTGTGTTGTTATCATTAACAGACTCGGCAAGATAGTGATGGTACTGTGTACCTATTCGGCAAACATAGTGTTGGTAGCAGGTCTCGACTCCACAACATTAGTGTTGATACCATGTAACTTTTTGGTATCAGTTGCTGACACATAAACCATAGTGTTGGTATCCATTATAGGCACGGAATATATTATGGTTACTGTGTTGGCCTTGCAGTCGCAGTGTCAAAGACTTTATATAACGTTAGCTTCACTGCTGCTCGTGTACACATTTATATATTAGAATGTACCATCCAATTGTCCTGTATTCCTGGACCAACTGAACAGGCGGTACAAGGCGTAATACCAGCTGCTACTAATGAGTCGCCAGTAATCACAAGAGATTGTACCTTCCGTTCATGTTGAATTTGGTCTATTCTGAAAGTTTTATTTGAACTAAGTTTTTACTAGGTGCACAACGCTTAATGCCCAATTTGCATATAGACTATTTTTCCACAACAAACAGTGTCTAATAATTTGCCAATAGATGTTTGAAAGATTCTGATATTGGACTAGTGATATTCAATAGGATTGATGATTGTGGAAAATTTGCAAATTTGATTGGGTTCAGATTTCTTTATTGAAAAAACGTTGCACAGATCAAATTGTACATAATATACTTCCGAGTGTAATTTCGTAGCTCAATACCACTAAAGATCGTTAACGTGGAGCTCAACTTGATTCACATATTTTTCTGTTTTGGTTGTTTCTTAAGAAAGATCGTGAAGGAAATAAGAGAATACACATTTTAAAATTGTAAAGTAACTACGATAAAGGACACTCCAGGCAAATTGTGACGAATGTGCTTACATACACAAAACTTAATAAGTAAGTGCATTAGAAGGCAATATAGCTTAGATTTCTTTAAATCAAGTTTGCGAGCTTGAAGTTAACACCAATCCCATTGCATTTAACCAGTCGTCGAACAACATAACAAAACTACCGCCAGCCACAACACACTGGCACGTTTCGACCTTCCATGATCATCATCAGAGTACGAAGGTAAACTGACTATCGAAGATAAAACCACATTGAATATATATGGAAATCAAATTTAGATATGTGGCTCTCACCTCTAGCAGTCTCGCATACATTGAACTTGACTGGAAATGTCGGATGCACAATTTCTATGCAGTCACGAATATTAACTGTTTGCACCTTCGCCACATATACATATATAGGCAATAAATTTAAACAATAATTGATTGCGCGGGTGGTGGTAACAATTCTTTAAATCAAGTTTGCGAGCTTGAAGTAAACACCAATCCCATTGTAGTTAGATTTTTCGAACCCCATTCACATCTGATAGATTCATCTACATGTAGTTCTTGTGGGTTTTCTCAATTCAATAAATTCATTTGGTTGTGTAAGTTATTTAAAATATTATATATATATATATATATATATTATTATATATAATATATATATTATATTTTAAATACAGAATTGCTAATTATTTTTTCAGCTTCATTGTGTCCAAATTACTGTAACTAAAAACAAATAGCATAACATTATCCTACCTGTAAGGTTCAGTGGAAAGTTTTGCAAAAATCAGCCGTTCCACTGGAATCGTAAACCGCTCATCTGTGCCAAGTTGAAGGCCACGTTCTGTTATCTGATAGCAGGTTACACAACTAGGACTGTAAATCTTCCCTGTGGGTGATTGTATCGCCGTATCGCTGCTCTTTCCAGCAATAGTGGACGTGGAGTTTATCTGACCTCGATGCAATGTGTGCAATAGATTTACTGAGCCGAATTTCCGAACACTCCAACGTCCAGATGATTGGTCTCGTATGAATTGGTTACGCCGACCAACCGAGCCAAGGTGAGGTCTGATTTGCAAAAAGAAGTTTTAAAAGCAACGTCTGTTGGATTGATCGTAATGGAACAACACCTTAAAATGAACAAGATACTGTATATAAAAGCAACAGCGACAATGCGAATAACTAAAGCAAGTCAACAACAAACACAACAGCCTTGATGGGTAAAATTGCCGTCAACAGCAAGAAAATCAATTCTCCCAATAACAACAGCAAAGTAATCGTTCCAATTAACGACTGCATAAAACCACAAAAACAAATACAATCAAGTAAAGCAATGCAAAACTGGACACTCTCAATCTCACGAACAACGAGAAAATCGACAAAATCTATGAATAAAAAACACAAGAACATAGCAAAATTATGAACCTATGAAATCTACAAGTCATAACAGCATAAACCAGTAAAACAGCAACAATAATTACGGAAGCGGTTCTGTTCCCTTCGAACACCTACCACAAAGTGGAAATCATGGTGCGGCAAAAAGCGAATAAAGAGAAAAATGTTTATATATAGTATGAATCACATTTGTAGTGTTAGCATTGGAAAAAAAACATTTTCCATAAACAAAGAATGGCATCATGCCATTTAATTAAAATGGATTAAAGAATAGACAAATGTGAAGGCAAGTATGTATTAGGTTTTGCGAACCTAGTAACAAATTAGTTCAGTTCTGACCAGAAGGATAAATCAAAGGCAGCATGAACGGAAAGTATAATCTCATTCACATTCGTTTCGTGCTTACTGGCGACTCATCAGTAGGAGCCGGTATTACGCCCTTTACCACTATATATTCGGTAGAAGAATGTGGAATAATAGGACGGTACAATCTCCTAGACGAATGTGTAAACCCGTAATAGTGATGCTATCATAATCTGAAGTCAACGACAATACGACTTCAATGCTAACTCACACTATATAATATATACCGAGTCTGTAAAGGATACTAACACTATGGCTATTGTGTTAGTAACTGATACCTTTTTAAATCGATGAGTACCGGATACTAACACTATGGTTTCCGAGTCGGTACATGATACCAACCTGATGGATATAAATTTATGCTACAGTTCACCCAAATTGAGAATTACAACAATTTCCGAACACCTGTTACTCCAGTTAAACCATACGCTCTGGCCTTCATCGATACCAGCTATCACATTTCGCGGTAAGCATGACATCATTCAATTCAATATATTACAGTTAAATACTGTTTGTTGCGAAGAACCAATATATATGCAAGTATGTATTAGGTTTTGCGAACCTAGTAACAAATTGGTTCAGTTCTGACCAGAAGGATAAACCAAAGGCAGCATGAACGGAAAGTATAATCTCATGCACATTCGTTTCAAGCTTACTGGCGACTCATCAGTAGGAGCCGGTATTACGCCCTTTAACCACTATATATTTGGTAGAAGAATGTGGAATAATAGGACGGTACAATCTCCTAGACGAATGTGTAAACCTGTAATAGTGAAGCTAACATAATCTGAAGTCAACGACAATACGACTTGAATGCTAACTCACACTATATAATATATATAACGAGTCTGTAAAGGATACTAACACTATGGCTATTGTGTTAGTAACTGATACCTTTTTTAAAATCGATGAGTAGCGGATACTAACACTATGGTTTCCAAGTCGGTACATGATACCAACCTGATGGATATAAATTTATGCTAAAGTTCACTCAAATTGAGAATTACAACAATTTCCGAACACCTGTTACTCCAGTTAAACCATACACTCTGGCCTTCATCGATATCAGTTATCACATTTCGCGGTAAGTATGACATCATTCAATTCAATATATTACAGTTAAATACTGTTTGTTGCGAAGAACTAATATATATGCAAGTATGAATTAGGTTTTACGAACCTAGTAACAAATTAGTTCAGTTGTGACCAGAAGGATAAACCAAAGGCAGCATGAACGGAAAGTATAATCTCATTCACATTCGTTTCGTGCTTACTGGCGACTCATCAGTTCGTTGACTTTAGATTATGTTAGCTTCACTATTACAGGTTTACACATTCGTCTAGGAGATTGTACCGTCCTATTATTACACATTTTTCTACCAAATATATAGTGGTTAAAGGGCGTAATACCGGCTCCTACTGATGAGTCGCCAGTAAGCACGAAACGAATGTGCATGAGATTATACTTTCCGTTCATGCTGCCTTTGGTTTATCCTTCTGGTCACAACTGAACTAATTTGTTACTAGGTTCGCAAAACCTAATACATACTTGCATATATATTAGTTCTTTGCAACAAACAGTATTTAAATGTGAAGGCGTTCTTGATTTAACAGGAATATAAAAATATAATGACTAATGAAAAACGTGAGCATCTCAAATGTTTGGCAAAACAGGACATTTTTCATATGATTGTTTAATTTCTCACATCCTTTACAATTCGTTTGACTCAGATAGCTTATTGATTCGTAAACATCATTATCAGGATGATAGCTTCTACCTGATTTAAATTTCATTAAGAACTGAAATTTTATGCGCTAAATTTAGGCCTAACATTTAACTTTTTAAATTATTTCATTTTGAAAGAAGATGGGATTATTTTAAACGCATTACCGAACAATATTTTGCTTAGATAAATTTATTTGCTTTCAGTCGAAACCCGTAAAAACGTTAATTCTCTAGGCCACAGTTTTCCTTGTGGTACATTTTTTTGCGAATACCCCATTTTTATTATGGTAATAACACCAAGGAAACAAGAATCTCAAAAAATTAAAAGATTTTGTTCAAAAATACAATTACAATATGTCATCAGAAAGATTTTGAATGATCACGAAGCTACTAAAGCTGCTTTTAGTAGGATAATAAATTAATTGTAATTTTAGTACATGGAATGCAGTATTTGAGCTCATAAAGGAATTATCATTCAAACAAAGACATGGAAGGATATATAGATATTTATAAAAGATGTGGGAAGAACCCACATGGTTGCTTATATGCTTATCTATATATACATAATATATAGCCTATGGAATTATATGGATGTTTTATAAGAAGTGAGTATATATGTAATTATGAATAAGTAAATAAATATAAAATTTATTATATAGGTATATCCGACTCAGATATTTTAATGGAGAAACTAATTTATATAGGATATGAGTATTAATGTGTATTTGGCTGAGAGACGATTTCGTTAGTGTAAACTCCGTATTCGGTCTTGTCAAAACGATAGAATAATACTCTATAGACTTTCAACAGTTTTTTAATCTCTCTGTCTATAACCGATTGCAAGCAGGATGGAATTAGGTGAACTGGGGGGCATGTGAGGATTACTGTAATATTGAATTCAAAATTTGTTGATCTTTCTATGCGTCCGGAACAGCAATTAAAATATAGATATCAGTGATAGGCGTGTATGTCAATACATTAAGTGTGCTTATAGTTATTCAATAAATGTCACTTTAGTAAAATACACATGTTTATAGGTAGTTGTGTGCGCAGAGGGGGACAGGGATAAGTTTTTGTATACATTTGAGTATTAGAGACTAGGTATGAAGACCGGATATTAGGAAGACAATTAAAAATACTTTTAGAATTAAAATAGATATAAATATATCTGTCTTGAATGAGGATACAACATGAGAACAACGTTTCCAGAGCCTGCAATTCAACTATTCTTTCGCTGTAGCTTCTGGACGGTTATCAAAGGGATCTGGCAATCCTTTATGAAATCATCTGACAACTACAGACAATTTGGGTCAGACTAGACGTATTGAATGATAAACTCTTTTCAGGTACTCTGCTTGATTGGCTTTGACTTGATGGGTTCACAATTGTCCCTTGCTTTTGTTAAGCCTTCCATCAGCTGATTGACTGAAAATGACGTTGGATCAAGATTTTCCATTGTTCGTTTCCCGGTATTTCAAGCCCTCATTTCCAGTCTCATCCTCAGTGTTGACACAATACGCACAGAAGTAAAACACATTTGCCATAAGTTGTGTTTTACTCCTGTGCGTATTGTGTCAACCCTGAAGATGAGACTGGAAATAAAGACTCGAAATATTGGGCAAAGAACAATGGAAAATCTTGATCCAACGTCATTTTCAGTCAATCAGCTGATAAAAGGCTCAAAAAGGAAGGGACAAGTGAGAACCCATCAATCAAAGCCAATAAGCAGAGCAACTGAAAACGATAAAAATTCAAGATTTTACCGACCTAAGAGTGCTATCTATTGTCCCGCACAAGAAAAATGCGGTCAAATCTACAATAAGAAGGACAGCACTGAGCAAAAAGCTTCAACATTCAAAGACATGGAAAACAAAAATCTTCTTGCCTTAGACTCTCCGAGCTAATTCCGTTCTTATAAAGAGCGAAATATTTACGTAAACCAACAAAAAATAATTCGTTAAGGATGTGTAAACAATTTATTCGAGGAAAATAAAATGGCTAATGGTATATTTAAACGAAATATACTTAAGACTAGCCTTGTATTTACGTTTGTTTGCATGTAAAGTTGAAAGTAGTAAAAAGGGTTATAAGAAATTGTAATAAATATATTCTTCAGCATTGACAGTTAAATTTGAAGTGATAGTCAATCTGAGCTCTAGCATATTATGCTTAGAACATTAACAGAGTAGTAAAAAGTAGTAGTAGTAGTAAAGTAGTAAAAAGGTTTATAAGAAATTGTAATAAATATATTCTTCAGCATTGACACTTAAATTAAAAGTGATAATCAATCTGAACTATAGCATATTATTCTTAGAACATTAACGCTATATATAATATGTGTAATAACTATGTAAATGGTTCCATATAGCTATTGTGTCAGTACCCGAAACCATAGTGTTGGTACCCTTTACAGGCTTGGATTATATATTATGGGAAGATATATATGGTATATATATGGTATATATATTCATTGTACATTTCCTATGTGCAAAAACAAAAAGAAATTTTATCAAATATAAGAAACATTTCTTTCTCATTATCACCACAAGTATCTACTAATGAACATATCTTTATATATAAATTGGAAAGCAAAAAAAGATAGAAATATGTAAACATAGAGAGAGAGAGTGTGGAAAAAACAGAAACCAATCGATTGTGTGCGTCACATGCAGTTCAGGCTCAATTCCTGATCATGCTTCTTCTGCTTGCATAATTCCGGGCGCAAATTGTTTATCCATAAGGCTTCTTATGTGGCTAGCTCCCCTTTGTTATTGCATTTAGTAATTATTTTGAATGCTACGTCTAGAGCACATACGTGTGATATTTCGACGAAGTGTTGCGCAATTGCAGATATGTATTCACCAATTGATTTAAAACAGGCGTTTAAGTTTTAATGTTCTCTCATTTCAGTAATTAATCGTCTGGTCGATGGGCCTACGTAAGCTGATCGACAACTTGCGCATGTGTATTGGTAAATAATATTTGATGTCGACATATTATTTACAAATATACATGCGCAAGTTGTCGATCAACTTATGTAGGCCGATCGACCGGACGGTTAATTACTCGAATGAGAGAACATTGTAACTTAAACGCCTGTTTTAAAATAAAATATTGAATACACGTCTGCAATTGCGCAACAAATCGTTGAAACATCACACGTATGTTCTCTAGACGTAGAACTCAAAATAATTACTAAATGCAATAACAAAGGCGAGTAGCCACATACGAAGTCTTATGGATGAACAAATAGCAGCCGGATTTATACAAGCAGAAGAAGTACGTTCAGGCATTGAGCTTGAACTGGGTGTGACGCACGCAATCGATTGGTTTCCGTTTTTACACTCTCTCTATGTTTACATATTTTTATCTTGTTTTGTCTTCTAATTTATATATAAAGATATGTTCATTAGGAGATAATGAGAAAAATGCGTTTCTTGTATCTGATAATTTTTTTTGCACATAGGAATAATACAATGAATTTTATTAAAGCTCGCCTTTCAATATATATATATATATATATATATATATATATATATATATATATATATATATATATATATATATATATACTATATATATATATAATTATAGTGTTTTGGTTTGAAGTCGCATTGTTGAAGATTTTGTATGAAATTAGCTTCTCTGCTACAGGTTTACATATTCTTATAGGAGATTGTACCACCCTGTTTCTCTACTCTTCACCAAAATATATAGTGGGAAAAGAACTTAATACCGGTTCTTAATGATGAGTCACCAGTAAGCACGAAACGAATGTGCACGAGATTATACTTTCCTTTCATGTTGTCTTTGGTTTATCCTTCTGGTCATATTTGAACTAATTTGTTTCTAGTTTGCGCAACGCCTAATACACAATTGTATGGATAATTTACTTATATTTTTCATCCAATTTTGATAAGAGAACAGTTCACAAGGAATGACCAGTTATCATTGGAATATTTAATTTTAACTGAGACTGTAGTAACATATGTACAAATAAAAATGACCACCAAATAGTTATGAATAAATGAAAAGCTTAGTTTTAAAACGTACAACATATCTGTCTTATGTCCCATGGAAAATCCATAAGTATTGCTATCCATTGTCGATTTGTCATCTACGTATTCGTTAGATGCGCGGCTCAAATGCGGCTGACTATCAGCACGTAACTGTTGACTTATTGATTTTTTTCGTGTCAATTTAGCAGATGACCATCCAACTTCATCGCCGTCGTCTGAAACAATGTGAGTTTCGTCCACATTTTCCGCAGAGGTGCTTAATTGTTTCTTGAGTCGTTCAATGCGCAAACTCTGCGCAGTTTGGTATTTTGCGATAATTTTCCCGTTAGGCAACGTTTGGTTGGTAGCGTGCTTTGAAAACGCACACATACAAATGCAAAACAAGACACGAGTAAATGAATGCTTGGTTTGCAAAATTAATCCAGTTAATATTTTTAGGGACATTGAAACGAAGCAGAATTTAACCGACCTATTCGACAGTCCATTTAGCAAACAGATATAAAATGCTCACAAATAAAAATAGAGAAAAATTCTAGGAACTAGAAAGCATAACCGCTGCGATATGAATAACGTTTTAAGAAGGCAATTTTGGGCACAATATGGAGAGCATAACTGTGTATAATCAGAATATAATTTTAAGTTCAGACCTTACTGTGTGTTAATAATCTATAAGGTTTAGGTATTGAAGCATAACATTTTGACCGGTTGAATTAAAAATAGCAAATACGAGAGCATAAAAGACAAAAAATAGCTGGTATGAATGATCAGTTGACCGCAATAATCACGTTAAGCAATCATTTTCTACCAGGGTGGGTGTAACGACTCTTTAAATAAAGTTTCGATCTTTGGATAAGCACCGATACTATCGTATCTAACCAGTCGAACAACATATCAAATATAGACTGCACAATAACTATGCAATCAGGAATATTAACTTTTTGCAGGCTTCACCACGCGTATATAAGCTATTCAATTGAACAATCATTAATTACGCGGGTGGCGAAAACATGTAGTTATATCAAGTTTGAGGCATTGATATATACACCAACTCCAAAGTATCTAAATATTCATAAAATATATCAAAACGGGCGTCATTTAAACGCGTACCAAACTTTTATGGTCTCCATCAGAGCACCATGAAAATCTGACTAACGAGGACCAAACTGCAATTAAGATATTAGGAATACAAAATTAGATATGCGGCATTCACAACATATAGTTTAGCATAGATTGTACTTGCATTGAACTTTTTGCTGAAGCATTTCTATGCATTCATGAACATTAACATTTTGATTTCATGCTCTGCGGACGGCCACTGAACGTCGAAACACGTCGTCACGTTTGACCGATGGTAGATACGATATTTTGTGTGATGGATTATTAAAATAACTTTTAAAAAATCACAATTCAAACGCGGACGATTTTCCTGCGTGTTTTCAAGAAATAAATACAAAGGAGTTACGCATTTCGAAAGCAGTTATTGGAAACATCCCTTGTCCGCAACTGAATAAACGACAGTTATTCGTTCATGAATATAAAATACACTGATGATTTTTTGGTGTTTTTTTGTGTGGGTACGTGTGTTTTTCTATGAATAAGTACTTTACATATTTTATTCTTTCCCAAATTTACGTTACAGAATATCAGATAATGTAGTAATGCACAATTTTTGTGAAACGAAAAAGGATTTTTATAGTTGTTTTATAAACATGCTTTATTATAATGATATGTGTCAATGCTTATCATGTTCCTTGATTCACATTGCAATGATTTTGCAAGATAAATAAAGCTAATTAGATTATGAATTATAATATGTTTATTTGGATGTTACTTCTCAAAATAACAATTATACAACGGTCACATCAAATGTAACATCTAGGTAAAATAAAAAGAACAAAATTGTATTCCATACCGGTTTTTGTTCTGAACATAAGAACGAAGCATTGTTAAGCAACACCTTTACAAGTTAAATAATATTTAAAAATGAAGATGGCTGTAAACATCCATGATTATATTGTAAATGAGAAATCTAGAGAAACAGAATAGTAAAATGTCTTTGCCGTAACTCGTATGATTTCGAAGCAGGTATTCACAGTCAGTCGACAAGATGAAATATGTCAAATTTATTCGCAAGAACATTTGTACATTTAAATGATCATCGGTTGTGAGGACGGTGATAAGAATTACTATAATCAAGGTTGCAAACTTGATATAAACACCTGACCCATTAAGCACATACATTTGTCAGTAAAAACTAAGAATTGTGCAGTGTAGGAAAGGCAATTCAACAATTAGACCGGGTTTTTCCTTTTTTGGAACTCAGCACATCCATGAAGAATTTGTCGAGGTAAGGGAACGAACCTAGGCACGTCTGCTTCGGAATCTGACGCTCTAACCACTGAACTAAGAAATTGGATTCTAGGTTGCGTAATTGGAATAACTTGAGAGTTAAGACTCGCTAAATTGTTAACAATCTTTAATTAAAAATTTCTGTGAGAAAAGCTTTGAACGAAATGAAATTTTACAATTACCTGACCTTTATTTTGTGCAGGGACAGCTGAATTCAAGGTGAGCGTTGCGTTCCATATATTTAAACAAATTTCAGAGCTTTTTTCAATGTTTCACTAATCTTAAGAGTTTTAGACAGGTAATTAAACAAGTAGAAATTTCGTTTAAACGACTTGATTTATAAGTATTGGTTGCTCGGATAGAAAATTAATGACGGTTCACGTGATAAACCTGTCCTTAACTATGTGTATTTATGAGTGTGCCTGTCTCTAACTGTTAATCATTCAGTTACTTATATGAGGAAAGTTTATCAGATAAGCAATTCGCGGAGTTTTCTAAATGAAAAAATTATTATAAATGTAATCATTAAAACAAAATTCTTAATCTATTCATTATGAGTCTAAAATTCTAGTGATGAGCGGAGCATTGAATAGAGGCTCACTGAAAAAAGGAAAGCAAAAATAACAAGAATACATTACACTGACGTGAATATAACAGTCCTTGTGTAAAACAGGGTTCAGATAACAAGAAGTAAGAAATTCGTAATAATCTTAAGTGTAATTTTTTAAATCATTTTATTGAGTTTATACATTATGCAAGGAAATTTTAATTTATTTTCTACATTAACTAAAACTGAGTGAAAAAATGTTGTTTAAACGAAAATTGGTTGCACGGGCACTGATTGTATTTATTAAATTCAAGATTGCTTTCAAGATATAAACAAAAATCTTATTATATATGCATATATTTGTCAGTATAAACAAAAAAATTGTATAAGGTGGAAAAGGCAAATCTCCCACCAGACCGGTTTCGTCCTTATCGGAAACTCATCATGTACTGTCCAGAATTTGCCGCGGACAAGGCTCGAACATCGTCAATCTGCTTTGGAGTTTGTGATTCTAACCACTAAGCCATCCTGCAGCGCGCTACACAACATTTTCAGCATCCGGCAGGGTGGTTCATTGGTTAGTGTCATAGATTCATTTGCAGACGTGCCCGGATTCGAGTTCTGAAATTCTGAACAATAAGAAGACATTAAGAAGACATAACTGGACTATTGTATGAATTGCGTTTGCTAACTTATACAATAGTTAATTTAATAATTAATAGAATATATGTTGCGCGGGCGGTAATACCAATTAATATAATCAAGTTTGTGATCTTGATATAAGCACATGGCCCATTAATAACTTACAGTTGTCAATATAAACTAAGTATTGTATAGTGTAGAAAAGGCAATTCATCCAGTAGACTGGTTTCGTACTTATTGGGAACTCATCAAGTACTGTCAAGAATTCTCCGCTCGTGTCTGGGCACGTCTGCTTCGAAATCTGATGCTCTAACCACTAATGCCTAGTTTATACTGATCACTGTATACATATAATGGAATTTGTGTTTACATCAAATGAAACTTTTTGTTGTTATTCTGTCTAACATGGTAGTAAAGACACTTTTCGTCTGCCCTGCACAAAAAATTAGATTAAATAGACTAAAAGTTATGATCAGGATTGCAAGCACTGCTTTTTTACAATGTTAGATGTGTTAATCTGTTAGCTTTACGATATATTCCATTTCGATGCGAAAGTAAGTTGAAATTAATTAGGCGATAGTGCTCCGGATGAGCACTCCGAACTTTTTTCATTTTAATCGGGGTTAAATCCCTGAGAATAGGTTTTCTGATCGATTATTTTTATGTTAATTGATGCGCGGATTTCGTTGGTTTAAGTAATCTATGGAAGATTAAATAAACCAGGCGAATGGCAGTAAATGAGAAATAATTTATTGAACGCTAAAATTGGCATCCAGACAATTTTTAATTGTGAATAACCTCGCAATTGTCCCAAAATTACAAGAAGTTAACATAACAACCCAAAATATAACGACGCGCGAACGTTTTCATTAATTATGCGCAAATAAATAATGGGTTAATTGCGAAAAGCTTGCTTGTTTAGTAAAAAAGATTAAATTATATAATTTTATGTATTATTTTTCAATAAAGTTTGACAAATGTTCTAAGGATTGCTTGGCGCCAACCTCCGCTTAGACCTTTCACTCACTTCAGATAAATCTGTTAGGGTGATTTCCACTCTAATAGGAGTGGGCTGCACGCAATTGACTCCAAGTTAGCCAACCAAAACAAACAAAAACCTGATTAACATTGTTTTAGCTTTGTAAACCTTGCAAAAAGGATCGAATATTTAGAAGAATTACGTATTTAAAAAGCAATAAAGCGCATAATAGGCTGAGAATTGAATGAATGCGCTTATTTCATCTGCTAAGTCACGCAGAAAATTTCAGTTGGCAAATTTTACAAATTAAAAGAAGTCCAGAGAATTGTCAGATATGAAAATATTATAAAGATGGTAAAAAAACATGTCAATAAGATGACATATAGGAGTTATATTTGAAAAAAAACAAATTATCAAACATTTTTCAGAAAGTGCAAACAAATATTTTAACGAGTAGTACTAATTAAAACCTGAAAAAGTAAGTTAAAATTGAGGTTTAAAACAAACTAAATTACAAATTATATAAAGATGGTAAAATATCGCCAAAATCTGTTCAGAAACAGGAACTACGTTTCGTTAAGAAATAGTTTTTGAGTTATCTCAGCGCAGACAGTTGAATAAATAAAAAACAATTTGAGATGTCACTTTTTATAAGCCAATAGAGATCACAATTGGTGGTTATAAAAGAGCTATCTCGAATTATTAGAAGTTACGGTATAAAAACAAAGAGGACACTTCATTTAAGAAACAAGTAATGATTGCGCATAATACATAAATTTTTGAGTTTCATTGTCAATTTCTTTGCTTTACGTTAATAATCGTTGGTCAAATAAATCAATTGTAATCCTGAAGAAGTCCAACAAAGAAATGTGACTAAATGCTACCACTAAAGCTGGTTTTCCAGCATAATCCAATAAAAGTTCTACGATTTCAATAAAATAGTAGTTCAATTAAAAAAACGCATAATTATTGTGTTATTTTGGAGCCAACGACTAAATTTTACACTTGGTAGGCAAACCAAATAAGTAAAATTTTAAACAAAAAACAAAGAAAATCTGAAATACAAGCTACTGGTGGCATAATCTACCAATTCGGCTTCCCAGTCCAGTGAAATTCTAATGTGTGTTTCATTAACTTCCACACGAAATACGTGGGCAGTATACACTTGATAGTTCCGTCAACAACGTAAACAAAACGCCACTGTCGGATAGTTGATTCTACGAGTACATGAAGATAGTAAGGAAATACGATTTGTTCGATTCTCCGTCATAAATATTGAAGTGACATGTCTATGTATCACACTCTTTAGTAATAAAAATTTAGATGTAAATAAATAATGCTTTGATATTACAAAACTTGTTTTAGAAATTCTATATTTCCGAATAAATGCTCAGTAAGCAGTACAGTGCAATGTTATGTTATCTTCGGAGTTTAACAGAAAGTTAAGTGCTGTTATATATATATATAGTGAGTTGGCTTTGAAGCCGCATTGTCAAAGATTAAATAAGAAGTTAGCTTCACCACTGCAGATTTACACTTTTGTATAGGAGATTTTACCGTCTAATTTCCAACATTCCTCTCCACAAATATATAGTGGGCGTAATACCGGATTTTATTGATGAGTTGCCAGTAAGCACGATACGATTGTGCACGAGATTATACTTTCCATTCAATTTGTCTTTGTTTTTTCCTTCTGGGAATATTTGAACTAATTTGTTACCAGGTGCGCAACATCTAATAAAAAAATTGCTTGAATATTAGTTAAACGTCACAAACTTTACCTAACTATTATCCCAGATTGTCAGAGCAAAATCAATCAAAACGTGTTTACGTAATCTTCTTTCAGGCGAGAAGTCCTTACAATTATTTTGACTGTCCTAATCTTAAGATTTTTGGAGTTCAACTACGTGAGTCCCCAGCTTTAATAATCAGGCCTGAAATGAGGTATTGTAAAGAAAGGAGAATAAAAATGATCCTATTAGCATTATAGCTAATATTCCATGCCGAATGTTGCTTAAAAGAATGACAAAAATGTGAAACTAGATCAATCATTAATTTAACCAATCATGGATTGCGCAGGTGATGATAATTGTTCTTTAAATCGAGTTTGCGAGCTTGAAGTAGATAAAAACCCATTTTTATTTATCCATTCGTCGAACAACATAGCAAAGCTACCGTCAGTTGTGCTTACTGACGCCTTTCGAGCTTGCCTGATCATCATCAGAGCATGACGGCAATCGGACTGTTGAGGGTCAGTCCGCAATGTATACATATGGAAAGCAAAATTGGATATGCATCTCTCAACTCTAATAGTTCCGCATGTATTGTACTTGTCTGCAAATGTGGGCTGCACAATGTCTATGCAGTCACGAAATTTAACATTTTGCAGCTTTCGTCACACATATATATATTGATATTACAATTAAACTATCATTGACTGCGCTGTTGGTGGTGACAATTCTTTAAATCAAGTTCGCTAGCTTGAAGTAAAAACCAATCCCATCGTATTTAACTAATCGTCGAACGACGTAGCAAAACACACGCCAGACATTAATTAATTAAATTAATCATTATTTGGTTTTGTAAAACTTGTGACGATGGGTGAACTAAAGAAGGTGGACGAAAACGGCCGCTGAAATAACTTCAAGAAACAAAATAACTGAAATTCAATCTGTGTTAGTGAAAACGCCGATCAGGTTATTCTAAGGGCATGTCTGTAATGCTATGCTTAGGGTTTGTCGAATTATACCTATAAAGAAGTAAAACTTTATGAAGATAATGAATAGCACATATTTATTCTAACATATCGAAACTATAATTTATGATAATCAATATGTCGTATAGCTAAAATTCAATTATTAAACCTGTTAACCTAATAACAATCATCAATGGAAACGTGTTATACGTAGACTAAAACGGATTAAAGCAGAGTTCAAGATTTTTGTCAATAACTGTAAATTACGTTAGAATTTTCAGGCACACGTAATTTCAAATACAGCTCTTGAACTGCTAAAGACAACAAATTAAATCTAAACTTGAAATGTATGTAAATTATCTAACAATAGTAATAACGAGATTATCAGATGGAAAATAAGATGCTTAAGATTATTTGTAATTCCAATCATAATTGGATTGGTTGAACTTAGAAGAATTAAATGGGGCTTAATTTAAGTAGATTTAGTGAAAATCACGAGCATTTACTTCATAAAATAATCAGCTTTAGAGCAAATTATCAAACCGGTAATAAATTATATTTAAATGATATTAAAATCGTCCAAAAAGACTAAAGTTTAAATTATCTACTCTGTTTATAGTCATAAGGATAACGATAATGCAGATGCCATTGATATTAGATAGTATACGACAAATGATAACTATAATCATAATGGAAAAAAAATGACACAAAATTTTTAATGATAATGATAAGTAAAATATAATGAAGTTATTAATAATAATAATAATAATAATAATAATAATAATAATAATAATAATAATGATTCTGATAATGATAAAGATAAAAATAAAGATAAGTATAAAGATAATATTCACTATTATAATGATAATGATAATTATTATTATAGATATAAAATATTTGACGAAAAGTAAGAGACTATTAAAAATAAAATTAATGGTAAAGAACACAGTAATACTAATGATGGTAGGCACGAACTATCAGTAAAACTTTCTCGTATCAGATAAGACAAAGTTTTGCGCGCGATGTTCAGACATCGATGAGTGGAAATCATATGTCTGTTATATTCAGTTAAATTTGCATCTTATCACAAGTAACCCTCAAGTAAAAATCTCTGCCAAAAAGGATTAAATCTCTTCCCTACTCCCGAATTCGGGAATGCTTATCACTTTCACTTACTAAACTTCTCTTCAGCTGAAACGCTTTACGGAAAATGTTTAAAATATCTTTTGAACGGCCGAACATACGAATAAGTCGACCGTTGAAGTTCGAGATTTCTAATACATTAAAAAGGAAGTAACCAAGAAACGCTTGTGAATATGAAATTTTATCGACAATACAATTAAACAATGATTGATTGTGCGGGTGGTGGTAACAATTATTTAAATCAAATTTGCGAGCTTGAAGTAAACACCAGTCCTATTGTATTTAACCAGTCATCGACTGGTGGTAGTTTTGTTATGTTGTTCGATGACTGGTTAAATACAATTGGATTGGTGTTTACTCCAAGCTCGCAAACTTCATTTAAAGAAATGAATTTATATCGTTTGTTTATATTGACTCCGACGTATCTTTCTGGCTCGTTTTGAACTTATTTGTTACTAGGAGCGCAACACCCTGTGCAGTGGTAAGACATATATATATATATATATATATATATCACTATATATATATATATATATATATAAGTTCTCCACAAGAAAGAAAGCTTAAATATCACGCTCTTTAGTTAGTCGTATTTATCGCAGTTATGGTAGTCAACTAGTAATGTGAGAATATCAACTATATTTGCTGGTTCTTTATCACTTCCTGTCTATACTTTTACTCCAAATTTCAAAATACTTTGATTCGCAACAATATAGCTTTATGTTTTGCAATATATAACGCACAAACATGTATGAAAATAACATTTCCATCATTACTGTATTTGCTAAGCAGCCACAGTTAAAATTATTTTACGAATATCCAGTGTGGCTGCACTACTTAAGTGCAACCTCAAAGCTACCTTTATTTTCGTGAATTTTAAAATGATATTTGCCGTTCGACAATCACTTATTTATTTGAAATTTTATCCAGTGCTAGCCACTGTTTTATTCTAATCACACAGTTTCATTGTCGTCTTTTATTGACAAAATTTCTACTTTTACAACGGTGCGTCTGTTTGCCT